>APFE031530831.1:0-39107 GCA_000404065.3 Pinus taeda
AATCGGCGCAACGAAGGGGGGGGGCTACTGCCCTCCCTATGACCCCCCCGCTGCATAATCAGCGCAACGAAGGGGGGGCTTCGCCCCCCCTCTAACCCCCTGGTTCACTACGTAGGTTAGTCATGGAAAGAATATAACACAACCCAACACCCAAGCTAAGTTGGATCTCGAATGATGTTGATATTATTTTTCTTGTTGAAACTTGGGAGCACAAAGAATCTAAGGTCCCCAACATAGATGGCTTTACATTATGGTCTACCTAGAATAATCAATCCTCCCGTAAAGGCATTGGGGGTATATATTGTTACATTAAGAAGTACATCTCTCCCCATGATAGGATTTATAAAAACAACCCTCACAACCAATATATTTGGATAGAAATGTTATTTCCACCCCATCAATTCTAACTTCTATAAGAAAAAGATTCTAGATAAAAATAGTCCTTACATTGGTTTAGAGAATGATATTTATAACCTAAGAAATGAAGGAAATATCCTTTTAATGGGTGACTTTAATGCTCTAACTTCAAGCAACCAAGCTATTCTTCTAAGAAATCATTCCAACCCTAATCCTCTTTAGTTAGACAAAGACCTTCCTCTGGCTAGTCGATACAAAAGGATCTCTAAATACCTCGGGGAGAATTTGTTTGGGTCGGAGCTAATCAAGTTCTGTAGTGCTCAGGATCTCATAGTTTGCAACGGTCTAAAGAAGTGGCCCAATTCTAGCCAGATGACCTGCATCCATGGGCTTGGTAGCAGTGTGGTAGACTATGTTATCTTTGATCTCCCTCTATACAATGAAATAACAAATTTTGACATCTTAAATGACCACGAGCCTAACTCTGATCATAGGCCTTTACTTATAACTCTCAATTTTGTCATGCATAGAGATCCCATAGAAGATAATCCTTATAGCCAAAAGAAGTTAATCTTTGATAGAAATAAAAAAGATCTCTTTCTAAATGATTTAAAAAATAATTTGCTTCCTTTATCTAGTATAGACAACATAGAAGATCTCTATCATAATTTTACTACAACCCTCTCATATTCTATTAACAAGTTCTCAATTGAAGTTTCAAGTAATAAAAGAAATAGCAAAACCAACCCATGGTATGACAAAGATTGTAAAAGTGTAAGGAGAGCAATTAAGGAAGTTGTTGATGAATCTCTTAAAATTGGCAAGATAAAAATATACAAAGCCCTAACTAAAAGGGAAAAAAGGCAGTATATTCGTAAAAGACAAGAGAATTTCTTACACCTCCCTAAGGTAGCTCTTAAGAAATTCTGGAGGCAAATTCTAACTAGGAAAATTAAAGATAATAATAAAATTGGTTTACACGACTGGAATTCATATCTTAAAAAGCTTTATGAATCTCCAAATGTCATGGATAACTTTGAAACCTTGCTCACAACGAAAGAAGTTTTCTCATTAGAAGACACTGATTTTGGGGTTAATCGCTTGGCTAATCGGAAAGCTAAGGACATTGAAGGTTACCAGGTGGAAATCTTAAAAATCAGAGGTCCTGTCCTCATCCCCTACATTCACAAGTTTTTCAATCAAGCGGTCAAGCAAGGGTTCCCTAAACCATGGACTCAAAGCCTCATTATCCCTATTTTTAAAAGTGGGGATACAAATAACCCCTCTAATTATCGAACAATTATGATCAACCCTCTCCTAGCCAAGTTATATGGTATTATTTTGGAAAGGAAGTTGGGCATATGGCTTGTTAGTGAAGGTAAGTTGGCTAAAGGCCAAGCGAGATTTAGAAAGAAGCACTCAACAACAGACCACCTCGTTATGCTTAGGATCATTGTGGAGGAATGTCGCAATAATTAATCCAATCTCTTTTGTTACTTTGTGGACTTTAGAAATGCTTTTGATACAGTTCCTAGAAACAACCTACGAAACAGATTAGAAGAGCTAGAGGTTCCTTTTGACTTGAGAGCTACCATATAAAGTTATACGAGAATGTAATTGCCAAGTTAAAGAGAAATGAGTGGTGGTCGAAAGATATTAAGTGTAATATCAGAGTTAAACAAGGTTTCCCCCTCTCCCCTACCCTATTTGGCATTTACATCGACAAGCTAGAAGGTTTTTTAGAGGAAGCAAGATGTGTTGGCACGATCTTAGTTGGGATAGTCATCATCCTTCTTCTCTACGCTGACGATATTGTTCTTCTTGCTAGGTGCCCATTTCATCTTGACAAGCAACCTATACTTCTTAAGGATTTTTGTTCTACCATGGGTATGATTGTTAACACTGACAAAACAAAAGTTATGATTATCAAATCCAAGAACGACACTTATGCTAATTTTATGTATGAGAATAGTAACTTGGAGGAAGTGTCTTCCTACAAGTACCTAGGAATTGATATTCATCACAAGCTCAACTGGAACTATAGCATTGAGAAAAGGATCAAGGGGGGATGGAAGGCTTGTTTTAATCTTGAAAATAACTATAAAACAGTAAACCTCGTAATGTAGGATAGAAAGAAGCTCCTCTTTGAAACTTTAGTCACTCTAGTTATCTTATATGGATGTGAGGCTTGGGCTTGTAGCATCTCTAGAGAATTCTGGAGAAAGATTGAGCAAATCCAAAAGCGTTTTATAATGTATAACCTCAAAATAAAAAGCAACACACCATATCCTATTCTCCTTATAGAAGTGGGTCTTTCCGCTATTGAGAACCTAGCTATGACTAGGCTTCTGTTGTACAAGCACAAACTCAATAGCATAGGAGACCATAGACTTCCTAAGCTAGCTTTAAATTCTAGCCAAAACCACCTAAGGCTGAAACGAGGTTGGTATAAAGACACAAGGGCCTGGTTAAACCATCGAGAGATCGACAAGAATGTTGCATTGCAAAACATTAATAACATTAAAAATATTGTTACTTCTAAGTTCAAAGAAAAAAATGTATCTCTCTCTTTTAACTAGCTCAAAAAAGAAAATTAATATAGCCAAGACTATAACGAACTCTCACGAGTTCCATAATGAAACGGGTCGTTGGGCAGTTCCTAAAACACCATGGATGGAAAGGTTTTTCCATCTCTGTGAGAATACGAACATCGAGGATGAAAATCACTTCCTCTTAGAGTGCCTTGCGTACAACCACATTAGATCTCAGTCTCAGAATCTTTGTTGCAATACTAACCTTCCTAGCCTTTTACGTTGTCAAAATTACAGTGAACTCGAGAGGCTTCTCTCCATGTTTTTTGGGTATAGGAATAAAATCTTAAATCAAACTAAATAATTAGTTTCTTTAGGTCTGATAAACCAAAGTTTGGTCTTAATGGACGTTAACCATCATCATCGTCATCATCATTATTATTTTAAAAAAATCAAAAATATATTTTGGTTTTTCTAATTTTAAATGGTTTTTATTTTTATTTTTTTAAAATTGAAATATTAATCAATGTCAAATCCGAATTTTAAAATTTCAAATTTAAATTTAAATTATATTTATATTTTTTAATATAATTTTTATGTTTTATTTATTTTAATTTTTTTTAAATTTGAATTATATATATTTTTTAAATTTTAATCGTTTTTGTGTTTTTTTTTTAATTTAACATATATTTTTTTAAATGTTTATCTAATTTTTTATTCTATTTTTTATTTTTTATTTTTTTTATTAGTTTTTAATTTTTATTTTTAATTTTTAGTTTTTGTTAATGCTTTTAAAAAATTCTATTTTACTTACTTATATTATATGTTATTTTTTAATTTATTTTTTTCAATTTGCTAAGTTTTTATGGTTTACTAGATAAAAAAAAAAATGTTTTTTTTTTTTTTTGAAATATGTTTTTCTTATTATTTATGTCTTTAATTTTTTAAAATTTTTAATTCTTATCTTTTATGGTTGAATTTTTATTTTTTTAACATTTTTATGATTTTTTTTGTTTTGTTTTTGTTTTGTTTGTTTTTTTTTTTTGTTTGATTTTTTTTGTTTGATTTTTTTGGGTTTTTTTTTTTTTTTTTTATGTTTGAAATTTTTTTTTTGTCTCTTTTTTTTTTATATTTCATTTTTTATATATATTTTTATTTACGTTTTGCTATTTTTTTTAGCTATTTTCTTTTTCATTGTTTTAATTTTTTATTTTATGTTTTCATTATTCTTTTGAAATTTTAATATTTTTCGAAGTCATGATAAAATCTTTTACACCATTATTTCGAAATGTTGAAAATTTACCCTAGAAAAAAAATTGTTATTCCAGCATTAACAATTTTCATTTTGAGGGTGTTTTTTGCACAAATTTCGACAATTTTTAAACAAAAAATTGGTTTCATTGCCATTTTTAAAACATGTTGAAAATTTACCCTAGAAAAAAAGTCTTATTGTAACATCAACACTTTTCGTTTTGAGAGTGTTTTTTGCTCAATTTTTGCACAAAAAAATTGTTTTCACTACCATTTTTAGAACATGTTGAAAACTTATTCTACAAAAAAGAATTGTTATTCCAACGTCAATACTTTTCATTTTTAGCTCTATTTTTGAAGTTTTTTTGGGGTTTTTTGGCTAGAGTTCCCATTTCAACGGTTACATTGTTTAGTCTAGATAAATAATTACCCCCAGCTACGATTTTATGATCAAAGGAAGCTCCTAAGCCACTTCGACCCTTCCTTTTATTCACTTCAAAAATAGAGTAAACTTAGTTTGTTTATCACAAGTATGATGCAAGTAGGTCACTGATTTACAAGAAAGTGTGAACTAAGTAGATGGTACATGCAGTTCTAATTGGTAGTTTGATGAATTATGCAAGATAAAACAACTTTCTTTCTACAAGTAGATTAACCTTTGTCCTTTCATGAATTGATTAGTTAGCATTTACAAGTTGAGAAAGTAGAATTTCCATCTCTTGTACATAGGGTAAAAATTCCATTTTTGCAATTAGTTTAAGCTTTGATTTCATGACATTCACTCAATTACATCAGTTCAACAAAAGGACACATTGTATGTTGCACATATAGTGTCGATACCTCTTAAGTTTGTATGAACATATTGAAGCCTTGGAATTTTGTTGCAACAACATGGGGGATAACCACCCGGTCTAGACCTTGTAAGAAACTCCTTTTCTGTTTGATATGGTGGCTCCAACTGGGGATAATGGGACCCGTTTCCTAGCAAGAATTGATATCATGATGATTGTAGTTTGAATTAAGGTATAATGGTAAATGACTTAACTAAAATGACCTAATTAAACAACAAACACATGCAGCTATCTATTCTAACATGCATCTTAATATATACATGGGGAATAACTTAAATCATGTGATCTACAAAGATATCTTAGAGCAACAGGTAGTAAATATCATTCAATTGTTATAAGAGATGAAATGATTAATGATAATTATTTTGACTAAATAGCTAGGCAAAATAATTGTGAAAAATATATCGTATCTATCAATTTCTCATGTACTTAATAAGGAATTACAACTAAAACATTTTATAAAAGTGTTAAAATTTCAAACTGTAGCTCACATTTCATACATAATATAATATAAGAAAATATTACTACTAATTCATAAACAAAACTCAACCATAAAGAGAGAAGTACCAGATATGAGAGGTTCTAGTCATGAAGTTAGCAATATTGTTCTGCTTCCTTTCAACTAAATATACTCTAAGAGTACAAAAGTGCAAATTGAGTAGAGTATGCTTCAATTTCTAAGAAAATCAAGACCTTGTTCCAATTATTTCATCAAGATAGTCACAAAAGTACAAAAGTGCAAGCCTTTGCAAAGCATTCTTGATAAAATTCTGGACCTCTCTCTAAATGCATGAGAGAGATCTAAATAATACAAAATATGTATCAAAAATAGATTATTAAACAAAATGTAGAGGAGGTTTCAAACAAAATTCCTCAAAATAACTAAAATAAAAACCAAAATAGAAATAAAAATGATGATGAGCTTTTCCAACTTGAATGGTTCTAATCAGCCATTCAGTCCTTCATTTCATAGATATCTATCATCAGATTCACCTGAGGTGGTCGACTAATTCTATATCTTAATTGCCCCATAAATACAACATCAAAGAATGATGGCACCATATTTTGAGTGGAATTTTCTGGACATCACAGGGTCATCCATTGACTGTGCGGTTTCACCAAAAACTTCCAGTAAGTTTCCTAGTCAAGCTTAGACATTTTTTTATTAACTTTTCTTTCATTTTGGTGGTCACTTTCAATTGTTTCAATAACTATTTTAAGTCTAGGAGAACTTTTGTCTTACATTCTTTGATGAGATCGACACTATGAAGGTTTTCAATCACAGCTTCAATTATATTATTTTTTGTGCTAGCTGCTCTAGTCACTGCCATTTTTTCTTGCTTCAATTGTATGTCCCAATATATGAATAGAATATCTTTGTGGGACTCCTCGATCTTTGTTAGATCAGATTTTCTACCTTCTTCAGATTCCTACCAAGAAATAAACTTTGAAATTCTTGTATTGACCTCTTCATATTCTAATCTCTTATCAACCACTTGATTGGTTAATGCATCACTTGTTTCACAATACGGATTGATCATTGAGATTTCCTGATAGAATACTTCTTGTTGATGTGATAATAGAGAGTTTAGTTCAAGTGCTTATTTAATAAATTCCTTTGTTTGAGGGCTATCTCCGAGTTTATCAATTACAATCTACATTTGATTAATCTATGAATCATTTTCTGTGATGTATGTTGGCATTATGGCTAAAGTGTTGTCCTTGATGGCAACCCATACAGGTGATGGATCATTGTACAGTCAATAGCAAACATTGATGAACAACTCTCAAATATTGAAGAAAATAAGGAGTACGCAGGCACACCGTTCAAAAGGTGCGTACACGCAGGCATGTCTTATATAAAGTCGTACATACCCGCAGGATGCCCATTCATTGGGTGCGTACCCCCAGTGCACACACTTCAAGGCAGTTAAGTGCCCACACATGGGGTTTTCTCATGGTATTTAGCCGACGGTATTGTGTTATCATGGTTTTGGCCCGTGGTATTGTTTATTTTATTATTATTATTGAGCCCCATGATCCTTGATTTGAGGAAGAGCTTGCCTATATAAAGCAAAGCAGATCATTTGGCTTAAGCATGTTTTTGGTTGAATATCTTATGAGGGCAAGATCTAGTCTAGATCTAAATAAGGCGAATCTACTGATGGACTAAGATCTCTTTGGCGCATGTTCAGATCTGTAGATCTGACTGTCTGGGTTCTTTCTGAAGTCTTGAAATCATCTATGCCTGAAGGTACGCAGGTACAGTGAGCGAAAAGTGCGTACATACGCAGGAGCGAAGAGTTTCAGGTGCACTGGTACGCAGGCGCAGAAGGGTTTCAGGTGCGCCAGTACGCAGGCACAGAAGGGTTTCAGGTGTGCCGGTACGCAGGCGCAGAAGGGTTTCAGGTGCGCCGGTACGCAGGCACAGAAGGGCTTCAGGTGCGGATGACCGCAGGAAGTTCAATGGACTCAGAGCGAGGTACACAGGCTGGCAGTTGAGCAGGGTGCGTACTTGTATGCAGGCTAGTAGTTGAGCAGGGTGCGTACTTGTATGCAGGCTAGCAGTTGAGCAGGGTGAGTACTGTATGCAGGCAAGCAGTTGAGCAGGGTGAGTACGTAAGCAGGCGAGCAGTTGAGCAGGGTGCTTACTTCTCTTAAAATCTTTGTTTATCATTGTTGTGTTCTGGATGTTGAAGTGATATCTAGTTTCTGATATTATGATCTTATGACAGCCGTATGAGAAGTGATTGAGTATATCTTTATGTGATCTGATGAACTAGATCTGATTGATGACTCTCATTGTATATGTATTGATCTAGTGATTGAGTGATTCGGAAAGTTGTTTGATTATGAGCTTTTATGTGGTTATTGGGTCCAGTATGAAAATTGGATGAAAAGTGGCCCTTTCAGATTATGTGTTGTGCTTCAGTGTATCCAGTATGAAAATTGATAAACATGGTACCTGGAGGAGAGAAGATTGTAGTTCAGCACCTACGTACTAGTATCTAAGCTAGTACAAGAGCTAAAGGAAATCTTTGGAGCATTGTAGCAGGTAGTAGCCTGCGTACTAGTAAATGGATCGGCTAGTACAAGAGCAAAGTGGGGTTGTAGCTCCCGTACTGGTATAAGGCTGCACCAGTACAAAATATTGTAAAAGGATTTTCTTATTAAGAAGAAGATTGAGATGACTTGTAGCAGGTGGTTTTCTCCCGCATTGGGTTTCCACCTTATGTCATGGTGTTCATGTGTGTGCTCTTTATGTGTGATGATCTATTCTGCTTACTGTTAATAAGGTTAATAATGTTCTGATGCATGTACTGAAGATAAGCTAACTGAATCATAAAGAATACTGCATGTACGCTGGTTGTTTTTAACACACTCTCAGTATTATTTCCAACATTTCCATGCTTATTTTGTTGTTAAATTCTTGTTGTAAATTCCATGCACATGGCTGAGAGAGGTTAGAAGCTTGAGTGTGAGTGATGTATTTGTAGCTCCCATGTAATATGTTGTTGTATATTGAAAGTATGGTTGAGTTTTCAGAGGACAAAGAATGTTTCTATTGGGTTTTTGCGCTAGGGTTTGACAGTGTCATTATTGAGTAGTTGTTTGGTGAGTAGAGAGACTTTGTATTATCTAATGTTAGTATTTCTAAGACTCTTATGGGCTTAGAGTTAACAATTATATATGTATCTTGATGCTAGGGGTTTTTCAATAATGTGTATGTTTCTTACAACTCTGATAGAGACATGGATTCTTAAGAAGAGGTAGAGTGGATTGAAGTATTGTTGCTAAGGTTTCAGTGGCAGTAGTGATAGTGAATTGACAAAACTGATCAAATGTAGTTCTTGAGTAGGGTGAACAATGTGATCTATCATATTCATTTATATTTTCTCTTCAGGATGGCTAGATGGTGCATGGGGGATATTGAATACTCCTTTAGGTTAGTGCCTCAAAACATCTTCAATCTTTAGGGTGGTTGGGTGGTGGAAGGAGAATATTGAATTTTCCTTTAGGTTGGTGCCCAAAGACACTTCAAGGTGGTAGGGGTGGTGCTAGGGCAGGTTGGTGTTAGTGCAACAAGTTGGTGCTTGCAAGGCATTGGTGCATTCTTTTAGTTGGACATGATAAAACCACGGGGTTGGTGCCTCCTTCCAGTTGGTGCTAGAGAATATTGAAAGTTGGTGCTTCCTGTTGATTTAATATTCAAAATATATATTAAAATTGATTTGTGGTTTCCACATAAAATTGTCTTGAGTATTGTGTGTGATGTTTGTATTGTTTAATGGTGTTGTTAATTGTTGATGTTTACATGACATGATTAAAATTGTTAAAAAGTGACCAATTTTGATTCACCCCCCTCTTGGTATTGGTGAATATTCCAATAATTGGTATTAGACTCAGGTTCCTCCAATCACATTAATATCTAGAAGGAAAATATTAGGATAACATAGATGGGAAGATCAAGGAAGCACACCTCCAAATGGTCAAAGAAAGTTTCTATCATTACACTGGGTTCATAATCTATTATAGCTAATGAAACAAATTATTTTAGATCCCCCAACTTGGCATCTATCTGATTATCCAGGTGATATTTCCTGATTTCCCTTATGGGAGGTAGATGATCCATAAATTATAGCCATTAATATTCCAAGTTTTCAGATATTTTTTTGTAACTTTAGTTATCCTCATCGAAAATATCACTCTCTATATCATTTTTCTCTATGCAAAGAGCTTAGGGTTTGGTTGTAGCATCCCCCACATATTGACAAGTGGCATAGCAATGCATGGGAATGGATCCGTAGATCTAAAGGAGGTTATGCATGCCACCATGGCCATTGAAATATTGTACAATTGTGTATCATCAAGAGATCAATCAAACAAATTCACATGCACAACCTATAGAAATTTCAAATGTTTCTCCTCAACCATTTGCTTTTGGTGTAAATGAATTTGGTTCTCATAAGGAAGAAATCAAGTCATAGAGTTTGGTACATTGTTTTAGGTAAGTAAAAGTGGTAAAAATTTCGCCTAAAATAAAACTACATTTCGGAGTGGACATTTTTTGGGATCATGTCTCTAAACTACAAAAATGGTTCTCATTGACCGTTGGGAGTTGATGCAAATGTATGGGGCTAGGATGTAGATTTGATTAGAAAATAATTGGGTGTCGATATTAACATACAAAACAAAAGTCATCATTCTCATGAATCAGTGGTTTTGTATTATACAATTCCTACACTAGGAAAACATTGATCGCATTCTTCGGTCTCCTTAGGTAAAGAGTGAGAGTTTTCTTAACCTACATCACTCCATATATGGATTTCAAGCCTCTTAGTGAGGTTACTTAAAGGCGTATAGTTTGTGTCAAGCTCCCGAGTCGACCCTTGGAATTATGGATGAGACAAGCCATATATGTGATTGGCAACATGATAGGTAAATGGGATTTTCCTAAATGATTATGGTTTCTGTGCAATGGAAAAGCAGGTTGCATGGATTCTGGTTGAACTAAATTTCTTGGAAGGTCTATCGGTAGAGCTAGATCTTGTATGGGTTTCATCCTCTTTCAAGGAGAAGATTGGCTATTGGGGCATCCCCTTTTTTCTGTTTGGTATGTCATCAAACGGGCCATGTGCTTCCAAAGTGTCTATGGATAATCCAAGTTTCTTATCAATAAGAGAAGCTTGGGAGTGAGATGGGATGAGCTAATGTTATGAATGTTGTCTAGGTGGATACAAGGTATATTCCATGAGGTGATGGGGTGACTAATTCTTCCCCAAGTACAAACCATATTTCCTCTCCTTCTTGCCCCTTTTTTTATTATGATGAACCTATATTTGTTGTAGAAAATTATTTTAATGGTTCATGGTGGTGATGAAATAAATTATGATCCTCTGCATTGCTTTATTAATCTGATGGTTTGTTTTGGTCTGGTAGGTTTTGTCGCTATCTTTCAATCCCTTTCATAATTGGCTAATATTTTAAGCCATCTGACACAAAACCCTCATGTTTCATGTGGGGATGCCAAATATGTTCCTAATGGCCCTGATGTGTTTCCCATGCCTGGAGAAACATTTCCCATTCAACTGAAATATTTTTCATGGGTTCTCTCTCTTACAAATTCGATTGGAAGTGATAATGAATTCCTTTGTCAAAACCTATCTATGGACTTACAACCTATGTCTATCTAGAAGGCATTAGCCTCTCTATCCGAGCCATCTATCAATCCAAATTCCATTATGAATGTTACTATTCAGAAAAAGTGACATGCCCGGTGCAAAATGGCACAACTTGGGGTTAAATTGACTAGTGGCTAAACCATTGGACTTTGTAAATTATTTGTACCTCCATGAGCTCTCTATTTTAGATGGTACATAATTGCATCCCCTTAGAGAAAGTTTTCTCATAGAATTTTTTTCCATATGCCATTGGGGTTTGGTGAATACACCAAAAATCAACTCCCTTAAACACATAATCAAGTTGATTTGTCCCGTGGTTATCTTGATTCAAGAAACCATGGTTTTTGAGGCTAAGCCTATGTATTTCTTTCCTAATTTTGTGTCTTGGTTGGAATATTGTTTCGACATACTCAAATGAGCTCTCGAGAGGTATGGTTGCACTATGGAATCCATATTTGGTTGACTTCGTGGCCTTTAATTTTTTTGCATGGATTTTGTTGACTATTTTTCCCGTGGGTCACTAAATCATCTCTAAATTCTCAACATATATGCTTCTTACAATGTCAGAAAGGAATTTTGGCAAAGAATGGATGTGTGTGGTCCTTTGAAGATTGGCTCTTTGATTATTGTCGAGGACATGAACCTCACTATCTTCAGTGATGAATGTTGGGGATATCAATGCAAATTGGATCTATGTTTTAAGGATCTATTTGTCGATAATAACTTGGTGGATATACATCCACTCCTTATCCATCTGACATGAAAAAATGGATGTGTGGCCCCCCAGAATATCCCTAAGAATCTGAACCATTTTCTTATGCATGAGATCTTATTGTGGCAATTTGGATTTATGAGATCATGGGTATCACCTACTATTTTATCCAATCACGCTCCTATTATCCTACATTGGAATGGAAACCTAGTTTGGAAGGGTCTTCCCTTCATGTTCAATCATTCATGGCTTGGTGAACAAGACTTTTGTCAATTGATCCAACATACATGGTAAAAGGAATCAACTTCTATGGGATGACCATGGATGGAGGTAGTATGCTCAAAACTACAAAATTTAAAAAGGTGGTGTGTATTTGGGACTGTAGGAAAAAACAACAACACAAAAAGGAGTTGATGGATATTGAAAAGGATATGGCTCTCCTCAAGGATCCCTCTACTCCTAGTTATTTATCTCCAACTCATCATTAAGTGATCATGGATTTGGAGGCTCACAAAAGACACATATTGAGATTAAAGGAGGAAGAATGATGCCTAAAGAGCCATGCTATAAGGATTGGCGGGGGGGATAAAAAAAACCATATATTTCAACAATTTTTCATCCCACAAAAGGAACTAAATACCATTTGGGATATTGAAACTGGAACATGCGAGAACATATCCAAATTATTGGATATCCATAAGGAGGTTGTTAGATACTTTGGAAGTTTATTTTAAAGATCAAGAGGTCGTAAACATAGATAATCAACCAGATTATATTCAGTCTTATCCTTAGATGTTCTTTGTGAATGATGATTTGTCTATAGACAAGTCAATTACGATGGATGAGGTTAATTTCATTCTTAAATCTTTCAAAAAGGAAAAATTGCCTATACTAGATGGATGAATAATTGAAATCTTTACACATTTTCTTGATATTATTGGAGACCATTTTCTTATCTTGGTTGAGGAATCTTGTTATGAAAAAAAGTTCTCGAGTGTTGTAAATGCTACTTTTATTACGCTTATTCCCGTCATTAAATCCTATATCATTCTGTGATTACCGACCCATTTTTTTTATGTAATATTACTTATCATTTGATATCCAAGATCATCGTGCCCTGCCAAAAGGATAAAATTTCAACATATATTTTCCCTGAACAACTCGGCTTCTTGAAGAACCAAAAATTTCGGAATGTTGTAGCCATTTCCCATGAGAGTATACACTCTATAAAGACATCAATAAAGGAGGCTATAATTTTAAAATTAGACCTCTATTGATCTTATGACTATGTGGAATGGACTTTCCTCCATCTGATACTACACAAGGTTGAGCTTCCCATCAGGGTTGTAGACTAGATTATGGTTTTGTTTTCCACAGTTAGCTATGTGGTTTTGATTAATGGAATTCCCTCAAATTTTATCCAAGAATACAAGGGTATTCAATAGGTATGCTCTCTTTATCCATTATTGTTTCTATTGGTCATCAATGGGCTTAATAGAAGTATTAGAGAGGTAAAGATTCAAGTATTGTTGATAGGGTTTAAGTTGCAGTAGTGATAGTCGAGTGAAAAAACTTATCAAATGCAGTTCTTGAGGAGGGTGAACAATGTGATCTATCATATTCATTTATCTTTTCTCTTTAGGATGGTTGGCTCGTGCATGGGGGATATTTAATACTCTTCAGGTTAGTACCTGAGAACATCTTAAATATTCAAGGTGGTTGGGTGGTGGAAGGAGAATATTGAATTTTCCTTTAGGTTGGTGCCCAAAGACACTTCAAGGTGGCATGGGTGGTGCTAGGGCAGGTTTGTGTTAGTGCAACAAGTCAGTGCTTGCAGGATGTTGGTTCATTCTTTTAGTTGGAGATGATAAAACCACGAGGTTGGTGCCTTCTTTAAGTTGGTGCTAGAGAATCTTGAAATTTGGTGCTTCCTGTTGATTTAATATTCAAAATATATATTAAAATTGTTTTGTGGTTTCCACATAAAAATGTCTTGATTACTATGTGTGATGTTTTTCATTTTTTAATGGTGTTGTTAACTATTTATGTTTACATGACATGATAAAAATTGTTAAAAAGTGACCAATATTGATTCACCCCCCTCTAGGTATTGGTGAATATTCCAATAATTGGTATCAGAGACAGGTTCCTTTAGTAACATATTAATATCTAGAAGGAAAATCTTAAGAGAACAAGGATGGGAAGATCAAGGAAGCACACCTCCAAATGGTCAAAGAAAGTTTCTAGCATTACACTATGTTCATAATCTGTTATATCTATTGAATAAAAATAGATTGGATCCCCTGACTTGGCATCTATTTGATTATCCACATGATATTTCCTAATTTCCCTTATGGGAGGTGGATGATCCATAAATTATAGGCACTAATATTCTAAGTTTTCAAATATTTTTATGTAACTTTAGTGATCCTCATCAAAAATATCACTTTCTATATTATTTTTCTCTAGAAAAAGAACTTAGGGTTTGGTTGTAGCATCCCCTGCGTATTGACAAGTGGTATGGAAATGGATGGGAATGGATCCTTGGATCTGAAGGAGGTTATACATGCCACCATGGCCATTGAAATATTGTACATTTGTGTATCATGAGGAGATCAATAAAAAAAAAATCCCATGCACAACCTATATAAATTTCAAATGTTTCTCCTGAGCCATTTGCTTTTGGGGTAAATAAATTTGGTTCTCATGAGGAAGAAATCAATTCATATAGTTTGGTACATCTTTTTAGGTAAGTGAAAGTGGTAAAAAATTTTCCTAAAATAAAACTACATTTCAGATTGGACATTTTTTGGGATCATGCCTCTAAACTACAAAAAGGGTGCTCATTGACCATTGGGAGTTCATGTATATGGATGGGGATAGGATGTAGAGTTGATTAGAAAATAATTGGGTGTCAATATTAACATACAAACCAAAAGTCATCATTCTCATGAATCAGTGGTGTTGTAGTATACATTTCCTACACTAGGAAAATGTCAATCGCTTTCTTCGGTCTCCTTGGGTAAAGAGTCAGAGTTTTCTTAACCTACATCACTGGATACATGGGTTTCAAGACGCTTATTGAGGTTACTTAAAGGCATATATTTTGTGTCAAGCTCCCGAGTTGACCCCTGGAATTATAGACGAGACAAGTCATATCTATGATTGGCAACATGATAGGTAAATGGATTTTCCTAGATGATTGTGGTTTATGTGCAATGGAAAAGTGGGTTGCATGTATTCTAGTGGAACTAAATTTCTCAGGAGATCTATCGATAGATCTAGATCTTGTATGTGTTTCATCCTCTTTCAAGAAGAGGATTGACTGTTGGGGCATCCCCTTTTTTTGTTTGGTATGTCATCAAACAGGCCATGTACTACCAAAGTGTCTATGGATAATCCAAGTTTCTGATCAATAAGAGCATCTTGGGTGTGAGATGGGATGAGCTAATGTTACGAATGTTGTCTAGGTGGATACAGGGTCTATCCCATGGGGTGATGGGGTGAATAATTCTTCCCCAAGTACAAACCAAATTTCCTCTCCTTCTTCCCTCTTCTTTGATTATGGTGAACCTATCTTTGTTGTAGAAAATTATTTATTGATGGTTCATGGTGGTGATGAAATAAATGATGATCCTCCAAGTTGATTTATTAATTCGATGATTTTTTCTGGTCTGGTAGGTTTATGTCGCTATCTTTCAATCCCTTTCATAGTTGGCTAATCTCTTAAGCCCTCTGACCCAAACCCCTCATGTTGCATGTGGGGATGCGAAAGATGTTCCTAATGGCCCTGATGTGTTCCCCGTGCCTGGAGAAACATGTCCCATTCAACTCAAATATTTTACATGGGTTCTCTCTCTTACAAATTCGATTGGAAGTGATAATGAATTCCTTTGTCAAAACATGTCTATGGACTTACAACCTACATCTATCCATAAGGAATTGGCCTCACTATCCAAACCATCTATCAATCCAAATTCCACTATGAATGTTACTATTCAGAAAAATTGACATGCCCAATGCAAAATGGAACATCTCGGTGTTAAATCAACTAGTGGCTAAACCATTGGACTTTGTAAACTATTTGTACCTCCATGAGGTCTCTATTTTAGATGGTACATAATTGCAGGCCCTTAGAGAAAATTTTCTCATAGATGTCATTTCCATATGTGGTTGAGGTTTGGGGAATACACCAAAATAGAACTCCCTTAAATACATAATCAAGTTGATTTGTCTTGCGGTTATCTTGATTCAAGAAACCATGGTTTTGGGGGCTAAGCCTATGTATTTCTTTCTTGACTTTGTGTTTTGGTTGGAAGATTGTTTTGACATACTCAAATGAGCTCTCGAGAGGTATGGTTGCACTATGGAATCCCTATTTAGTTGACTTCGTGGCCTTCAAACTTTTTGCAGGGATTTTATTGACTAGTTTTCCTGTGGGTCACCACATCATCTATAAATTCTCAACATATATGCTCCTTACAATGCTAGAAAGGATTTTTGTCAAAGAATGGATGTGTGTGTCCCTTTAAAGATTGGCTCTTTGATAATTGTCGAGGACATGAACCTCACTATCTCTAGTGATGAATGTTGGGGATATCGATGCAATAGGATCTAATGGCCACATATTTTAAGGATCTATTTGTCGCTAATAACTTGGTGGATATACATCCACTCTTTATCTCTCCGACATGAAAAAATGGACGTGTGGCCTCCGAGAATATCCCTAAGAATCTGGACCATTTTCTTGTGCATGAGAACTTATTGGGGCGATTCGGGTTCATGAGATCATGGGTATCACCTACTATTTTATCCAATCAGGATCCTACTATCCTTCATTGGAATGGACACCTAGTTTGGAAGGGTCTTCCCTTCATATTCAATCATTCACAGCATGGTGTACAAGAATTTTGTCAATTGATCCAACATACATGGTAAAAGGAATCAGCTTCTATGGGATGATCATGGATGAAGGTAGTATGCTCAAAACTACAAAATTTAAAAAGGTGGTGTGTATTTCGGCATGTAGGAAAAAAACAACAAAACAAAAAGGAGTTGATGGATATTGAAAAGGATATGGCTCTCCTCAAGGATCCCTCTGCTCCTAGTTATTTATCTCCAACTCATCATTAGGTGATCCTGGATTTGGAGGCTCACAAAAGACACATATTGAGATTAAAGGAGGAAGAATGATGTGTGAAGAGCCATGCTATATGGATTGACGGGGGATAAAAACACCATATATTTGAACAATTTTTCCTCCCACAAAAGGAACTAAATACCATTCAGGATATTAAAATTGGAACATGCGAGAACATATCCAAATTATTGGATATTCATAAGAAGGTTGTTAGATACTTTGGAAGTTTATTTTCAAGATCAAGAGGTCATGGACATAGATATTCAACTAGATTATATTCAGTCTTATCCTTATATGTTCTCTGCGAATGATGATATGTCTATAGACAGGTCAATTAAGATGGATGAGGTTACTTCTGTGCTTAAATATTTGAAAAATAACAAATTCCCTAGACCAGATGGATTCATAGTTGAAATATTTACAAATTTTCTTGATATCATGGCAGATAATTTTCTTAACTTGGTTGAGGAATCTTGTTGTGAAAAAAAGATCTCAAGTGTTGCAAATGCTACATTTATTACGCTTATTCCCGAGTCATAAAATCCTATATCCTTCTGTGATTACCGACCCTTTTTTTATGTAATATTACTTATCAATTGATATCCAAGATCATCATGACCTGCCTGAAGGATAAAATTTCAACATATATTTCCCCTGAACAACTCAGCTTCTTGAAGAACTAGAAATTTCAGAATGTCGTAGCCATTTCCCATGAGAGTATACACTCTATAAAAACGTCAATAAAGGAGGCTATCATTTTAAAATTAGACCTCCATTGAGTATATGACTATGTGGAATGGACTTTCCTCCATTTGATACTACACAAGGTTGAGCTTTCCATCGGGCTTGTAGACTAGATTATGGTTTTTGTTTCCACAGTTAGCTATGTGGTTTTGATGAATGGAATTCCCTCAAAATTTATCCAATAATACAAGGGTATTCAATAGGGATGCTCTCTTGACCCATTATTGTTTCTATTGGTCATAAATGGGCTTAACAAAAGGATTACAAAGGTAAGGATTCAAGGGAAATTTCCAAGTATACAACTCACAAAAAATGTTTGTGTATCTCACCTTATGTTTCTTTACAATGTTATTCTTTTTGTACATGTTAACTTGAACCAATAGTCGCATCTTTTCCACAGCATTTCAAAATATGGTGATGCTTCTAGTTTTTACATGAACAATTTGAAGTCAATGTCAATCCATGTATCCAATGATGTGGATAAAATATTGGATATTTCAATCATCTCTTCTATTGTTTCCTCTCCTCTCGAGGCCAGTTTCACATAACTTGGCTTTAGAATAAAACCTAACATATATCTCAACTTGGATTGGCAATGGTTGTTAAACAAATTTAATTGTAGATTGTCTACCTATGCTCACAGATGATTATCGATTGATCGCAGATTAATTCTAGCTCAGTCAGTTTTGCAGAATATTTTGGTTTACTAGATGCATTTATACTTGCTCCCTAGATTTATCATTAAAAGAATAAACATCATTATTTCAAACTTTCTATGGTTTGGTGCAAAGGGTGAACAAAATTATCATATGGTGTGATTGGAAGGAATCACCAAGGAAAAGGAGACGAGTGGATAGGGTTTAAAAAATATTGAAACTTTCGGTTCGGCTCTTCTAACAAAAAAGTTTGGTGCACCATATTTGGCTCTGGTTTATGGTAGGTGATAGTTAAGGAGAAATATTAAAAAAGCTTGTCTCTACATGAGTGGTTAAAAGTTGGGGCGGGATATACCAAGAATGGATCTTATAAGTGGAAGGGATTTATAAAAATAAAGCAATGGTTTATTGAAAACATTCGATGGGATATAGGCTTTGATGTAATGATTGAAATAATAATTTATCCCATTTATGGCTTGCAAGGTGCTCATCATTTGTTGGATGAGATCATACAATAACTTCATGGAGAGGGTTTTCTTTACATCAATGAGACAAAAGAAGATTTCAATTCATTACATCTATATCCCACCTAGAAGTGTGTTGTAGAAATGGGATTACGTGGTGATTATGTTGATATATGGAATAAATACATTTCACAATAAACATAGGCAAGCATTGCAATTGGGAAAAGTGATGATAAACTCAATTGGCATGGTAGTTCTGTCCAAGGTCAAATATCACTACAGCAGATCTATTGTTACATTACTTCTTCCCTATGAGAAAAATTGGAGATATGTTGGTTTAGGAAAGTTTGGTCATGGAATATGCCTCTAAAAATAAAACTATTCAAATGGTTTGTGTGGAGGAATAAGGTTCTCACTTGGGACAATATTTGCAAGAGGGGTTTTAATGGTAGTGGTAGGTGTTATTTATGTTAGGGTTTTGTTGAAATTGTGTTACACTTGTTCATCCAATTCCATTTCACAGTTGCCATTTGAGTTAAGTTTTTCAATGCTTAAATATTAATGCAGGTTTCTACATTTTGATGATTAAATTATGTTTCAGGACATGGGAGGACGGGACTCTACCTTTTTTCATTTTCTAGGGTATTTAGCATGGTCGAAACACAACTATTTTTGAAGATTCCCCCTTTGACATTAGAAGAATAAGCAACAAGATATGTGCTTTTTACAAAGAATATGGTTGAGGGTTTCAACATACAAAGCCCAGAAAAATCAAAGCTATAATCCTTTCAAATTTATATACAATCGAATTTTTTGGTGAGCCTACAAAATATATAGTTTGTATATGTGGTCTTCATATTGCTTTATCCTTGGATGTTCATTATCAATTTTGTTGGGATGGTGCATTAGGATCAAATTCCCGGGCTGAGGTTATAGCTCTATTGGGTTTATTGTATTATGTCATGGGGTTTCATATAGATTCAATGTATGTATTTGGTGATTCATAGGACATGATTGACTAGGTCAATGATATATTGTCTTTCATGCCTATCCTCCTTGGAAACTAGCTCAGGATTAGAGAGTTGAGGAGCTTATTTCAATTTCAATTGGTTTCCTTTTCCCATGTGCACAAATGACACAATTCTATCACAGACACCCTATCTAAAAAGTGTTTCTCCATGTCGCCAAGGGAGATTCATTAGAGGACTTATATTCTTGGATAATTGCCTAGTTCCTCTCATCCAATATTTTCTATATTTGATTCTTTTAGATGATCTGTAAAATTCTCTTTATATAGTTTTGGTGATAGATTGTTATATATGGTTATGGTACTAGAGACTCAAACGATATAGTCTATTTTGTCTTTTTTATGTTCACTTGACGGAAATTCGAGGCATAAGTTTTTTTCTCTCAATAGTTTGATATATTCATATTAGAAAAATAAAGAGATAGAGAATTTTCACAACACAAATCTTGCTTGATACTTTTATTGATCACCACACGTACAAATATATAAGACACAGATTACTGACTTTGCCACAACTAGATTATCATTACAACTCACACATTGGAAACAATGACTTCTAGACTGACTCCTTGTAACTCCTAATGACAACGACACATGACATGAAAGCATTACTTCCAACACCCTCCCTTAATGCTTACATGTAAAACATATTACAACAACAAATAAATATTTGTCTAACTCGTATTCATGAGAACCCACATCCACTCTAGAATCTTGCAAACTCTGCTCTTTTACCACCACATCTTCGAGTTGTTACTTGACCTCCATTTAAAATATAACCGCCTCTAACCATCGTTGATGAACTTTGTAGGATCAACAATATTGACAAATCGGCTCGTCGGGGCTTCCGCGATAAGATCCATCGTGTATTGAACCATCCTATGGACTAACCACCCTCTGTAGGATATTTCTCTTTCGGCTATCCTTTAATTGATAGGATTGAGGTCTGGATACTGAATGTGTTCAAAAGTTGATCAAACAACTTGACCTTACACAAGAATTGATGTTTCCGACACTGGGGCTTCCAGTTTAAAAACCACCAACTCTTTTAATAAAAAGGACAAACACTAACATCATCTCTCACATTCCTTTATATATATATATAGATATAGATATATAACATCTTGAATAGAACTCACCCACATATTAAAGATTTCCAATCAAAAGTACTTGCTCCACAAAAACCAGAAAATAATCTTTCCCCACATTCCATTCTATTTTGATCGAAGCGAAAATGAGTCAAAAATATCTCATAGATGCATCCAGTGTTGCAAAATCGATTTCCTGAACTTCTCTTATCTGGTAAATATTTCCTTTGCATTCCAAACCATTATTCCAGGTTATATATATATACTGAACAAGGATCGGATACACCCTATTTTCTAGATCTAAAATTCAGGACTTCTCAAACTTGTTACTGCAGCAAGGGAAAGGATTTCTATACGGCAACATCCAGACCCAAAAATAAATAAAAATTGATCCAAGGAAATAAACAACACATCCACCTGGCTAGACTTGTGCTCGATTCTGGCAATGATGGCCTCAACATTCTCTGCCTCCATAGCTAACGAACTTCTGTATTTCATAATTGGAAGCAGCCTTAATAAGAGGCTAATCCCTATCACTATGATGCGTTCTCACCTCGCTTGCAGCAGCAGTGATTAAGCAGCAGCAAAAAATTTCTCACGTTTAGTGTTCCCGTAGTCGGTTTAAAAAAAAAAAAAAAAATCACCCAAGCAACAGATAAGCAAGGGATCACACTACACTCAGATCTCCGCAACCATAGGATCTGTCACAAGATATGGATCAAACGACTTTTTGGGTGTGAGTATAGACAGTCAGCCAGCGGCAGCATTATTTTCTCACCATGATCTAGGAACTGGTAGGGTTTGAACCCTAACATTCCACACCACCATTACATTTCCATCTCACATTCATTTGTTGAATATAATCAACAACGCTGGCAAATCAAATCTCAAGTCCAAATTTGAGATGCCACGCCCAACATGTGTTAACAGGGACAAAGCTCTAACATCCAACCTCAATTTAACTGGAAATAGAACGACTACAACTCCACTAGGCTTTAGTGAGTGTCGCTCTGATCTTTCCTTCAGAATTCCGCGGCACCAGCAATATGCATTACTTTCAGGCTCATGAAAAGGGTAATAAAAATTCGTGGGACATAAACTGCTTCCATAATTTGATAGCAATAGTTGCAGTGTTGGAATCTGATCTTGTATGTAGCACAGTTGTAGGGGTGAACCGACGCAGCAGTTTTTTTTGTATATGGATCTACGGATCTACAAGCAAACATACAAATCTATAAAAATAAAATCTACTCTCACAAACACTAAACACAACACGGTCTCCTATCCTAATCAATTTACGACTAAATACAATTCAAAACTTTCTCATCTTCCTGGCAAGCTAGTGCCTGGTCTGATACCATATTAGAAAAATAAGTGCCTGCTCTGATACTATATTAGAAAAATAAAGAGTGCTGAGCAGAGAGAGATTTTGCACAACAAAAATCTCTCTTGATACTTTTATTGATCACCACACATACAAATATATAAAACACAACTAGATCATCATTAAAACTCACACATTGGAAACAATGACTTTACACAACTTCTAATGACAACTACACATGACATGGAAGCATTACTTCCAACAATCCATGGTTTTTTTGAAATGGACAAACATACAATATATCATGTTTATCAGCAATATATAAACACACCTTTTCATTTATAAAAAAACTTGTTTAGTTTTTCTTCCCAAAAAAATCACTAATCCCTTCTTCTAAATTGTAGAACAATCATTGGTATAGCTAATATCACAAACTGAAAAATGGACAAAATTAGAAAATTATGATTTTAAAAAAGCATTACACACTAGTTTTTTAGGATTCTCTTTCTCTTTTAGTTTTTTGGTAGTCTGATTTCTTTCAGGTTTTCTAATCTTGTGCTTACCCATTGGATATTGTGTTGTATGCAATAGCCAAAACTTTCTCTTTAGATATAAAGAAAAATCATTGGAATTCTATGCTTTTAAATAGAAGTGTGTTTGCTCATTGGACATTGTCTTGTATCCCTAACCAAAACTTTTTCTTTAGAGAAAAATAAAAGTCATTGAAATTCTATGCTTTTAAATAGACTATATTAAAACTGAATATTATGGGAAAAACTGAGTTTCCAAAAACTGAACAAGGCATTACAACATATTTTCCCAAACCACGGTTTAGGAAAACCAAGGTTCCAAAAACCGTTAGTAATTTAATCCACTAAAAATGTTTGCAGGACTGAGCAGTACAACATATTTTCTACACTTAGCCTAAAAATTCCTCTCAACCCAAATAACCATTTCAGAACCACATGATAAATCTAACTAGCCCGTTCAAGAAATACAAAGAACTTTGAACTCATAAAAGAGATAAATCTAACTAGCTCGTTCAAGAAATACAAAGAACTTTGAACTCATAAAAAAAGACAAGTAAAATGAATAACAAAATATGGAAGTTAAATTGTTAGTTTTTCGACGAGAGTGACTGTCTCAAATATCTTTTGAAGTTCCATGTAAGTATTTTCATTTACGATTAATTTTTAGTTAGCAGGTAATGAAGAGATTACATTGAATACAAGTATATTTTTATTTTTTATTGTAGGTAATATATTACTTAACTTTAAATTTATAATAGAGAATGAGATTGTTGGTATCTTGACTATCTCAATTGAAATATGAAGAGGAAACTTATCATAAAAAGAATTTGAATTTATTTAAAAAGATAATATTTCATTTATTAATTTTAAGGGAATATAAATTTTAGTTAAAAATATCATCATAAAATTAGATGATAGGAAAAGATTAACCATTCATGATAGCGATATAGTAAATTGTAAAAAAGGATAATGATAATGTGTGAAAAATATAACTATAGAATTAGATAGTAGGAAAAAGTCAAACTTTATTAATCATAAAAGTATAGTAAATGCTTATATTAAATATTTAAATAAAATATTTTTTTCACCGAAATTTACTGAAATTTAGCAATACAATTTCAAGATTTTTTATTATTTAAAATACATTTTTGAATATATATATATATGGATTCAGTACCCTAAATAGTTTAGACTCAAGTTTTTAAAAATCTCCACCATTTTGATTAAAAATAACTAGAAAAAAATTGGTAAAGAAACTTATTTTTAATATTGTTTTAATAGAGTTCAATTATATTTATGAATGGAAAGAAATAATACATATATTATTTATAATAATTATTTTTCTTAAATTTCTTTTAACCTAACCTTTAATTTATAAATATAGTATTTTTATTATATTTTTATGGAGTTTTGTTTGGTGGTTGAAAAAATATATTATAAAAGCATTTCATAAAAAAACCTCACTGGTGTGTGTGTATATATATATATAATCACTGTAATTCAGAATTTTAATATATAAAAGTAAAGTTATATCCAAACCCCTCGACCTACTGGTAGACCTAACCCCAAGGACTTAGAGGAGAATGGACCGTGTGACCTCCCAATGACCTCCCAATGGCGGGGCATTGATTTTGACCAACTGAGCTAACTCTTGAGGCTGTTATTAAATTTTAATATAAATAATTGTTATTTTATATTATTAAAAAATAAAAATATCATATTTGTTAAAAGTTTAAGATTAATCATTATTTATATTAAATATAATTAAAATTCATTTAATTAAAGAATTCTAATTTTTTTTAAAGTCATATTTTGTGTTATAGTTTAATTAACAAATAAAGTATTTTTTTGTTTCTTCTTTATTTTTCTTTCATTTTTTGATTAATTTTGTTAAAATCTAGTAGAGATTTTTAAGAACCATAGTTTTAAGCTATTTAATTTGCAAAGTCCAAAAAGATTTTTCTCGATGTTGAATCCATTTATGTATTCAAAAACATAAAAAATCACAAATTTTCCTAGCATTGTATCATTTAGTTATGGGAGAAAATACCATTTTTCTATTAGTTACACTGTGCCTTATGAAATTGCTAGGTCATTATTGTGCCAAATTATTAATTAAGTAGATAAAATAAATGACAAAGTCATTGATATTATTAATTAAGCAAAATAAAATAAGTTATTTCAAAAAAAATACATATTCTAATTTAAAAAGATGAAATTGGTAAGTAGTTTTGTGTGAAATTATTAACTGATTGTTTAAAATAAATGGCCAAAAAATGCATAATCTAATTAAGAAACTAAATGGCATTTTCCTTATATTTTTTGGATCAATTTTACACAAAATCTAATAAAAATTTAAAAAATCATAAGTTGTGTGCAAAATGTCAATACCTTCAAAAAAAAATTCAAGTATTGAATTCATTTATGCACTAAATATTGCATTTAAAACATGAAAAAAATAAAATCTTACTGGCCAAATTCAAATCTAAAAAACAATTTCATAAGCAAAATTAATTTTTTTAAATAAAAATTCATTAATTTATATTTTTTTATATAACTCATTAATAATACTAATACATATTCTTAACTACATAAACAAATGTTCTAGTGTAATAATCATTCATATTTACTTTTTATATTTAAATATGTTATGGATAACTATTATCTAAAAATAAATTCTGACGGCTTTATATTTTAAATTTAATAATATAATTTTTTATTAAATAATAAATAATTTTTATTACTTAAAATTAAATACATAAATAATTTTAAAGCTATAAAAAATGACCTAATCTAATTTATAGGCGAAATGATTTTTTCACTACATGTTTTTTTAGTTAATTTAAATCAAAATCCAATTGAGATTTTTAGAAATTTGAGTTAAAGTTGTTTAATTTATATAATTAGAACGTTGGATCCATTTATGCATTCTAAACAAAAAGAAATCACATTTTTCGTAAAATTGTTTTACCAAATTCTAGTGAAAATGTTTATTTCTTCTATAAATCATGAATAGATTTATGCATTCTAAACAAAAAGGAATCACATTTTTTGTAAAATTGTTTTACCAAATTCTAGTGAAAATGTTTATTTTTTCTATAAATCATGAAACAATAAATCTGTATAAATCAACCCTAATATGAAATTCCAACAATATTTAATTTTAAGCCAAACTCATCTAGAAATATAAAACATTTAAACTTTTTTTATTAATATCCTAATAAATACAATAAATTCCATATTTATAAATTAAATTAATATAAAAAATATTATATAATTCTAAAAATATGAAAGATCAATCATAATAAAGGAAATTGAGATATGGTTAGATAGTTATAATACAGGGAATGGAAATATTGTTAGATAGTTATGGCAAGGCATATTTACCAATTTATCTAGTAATTAATAAGGGGATAGTATAGTAATTAATAAGTAAGGTTAGTATATATTTACTGCTAAATAATGAACCAGGTGGGCATCTACTACGCCGTATTTATGGCTAAATATTGGATTTATAAATTAAAATAATATAAATAGTATTATTATAATCTGAAAATATGAGAAGAATCAATCCTAATACAAGAAAATGGAGATATGGTTAGATAGTTATAATACAGGAAATGGAAATATTGTTAGATAGTTATGGCAAGGCATATTTACCAATTTATATAATAATTAGTAAGAGAATAGTATAGTAATTAATACGTAGGATTAGTATATATTTACTACTGGATAATGAACCAGATGGGCATCTACTATCCCGTATTTATGGCTAAATATTGGATTTATAAATTAAAATAATATAAATATATGAGAGATCAATCATAATACAGGAACTGGAGATATGGTTAGATAGTTATAATACAAGAAATGGAAATATTGTTAAATAATTATGGCAAAGCATATTTACCAATTTAGTAATTAATAAGGAGATAGCATAGTAATTAATAAGGATATAGTATAGTAATTAATATGTAGGGTTAGTATATATTTACTGCTGGATAATGAACCAGGTGGGCATCTACTAACCCGTATTTATGGCTAAATATTGGTTGTAGTGAATGTGAATATGATAAATATTGGTTGCTGTCAATGTGAATATAATAAAAGCAATATGGTTTTAAAATAAAAAAATATTAATAATAATACAGGGAAGATGGAGATATGGTCAAACGAATATAATAAAAGCAATATGGTTTTAAAATAAAAAAATATTAATAATAATACAGGGAAGATGGAGATATGGTCAAACCCTAAGACAAGCTAGTTGCAAAAAAATTACTATAAATATACACAAGCTTCACATTCTCGTCCAGTCATTTCTCAAAGCCCATCATAGTAGCTTTTGTTGTATCGTGCGTTGGTTTCGAAAATGAAGCTTTCTTTTAGCTATGTGCTCGCAGTTCTGATATGTGTAATACGCAAGCAAGTCGCCTGCTGGGAGCCGGCCACTGCTACGTGGTATGGAAAACTACATGGTGCCGGGAGTGAAGGTAATGGCAATGAGTTCTTATAATCATATTAATTACATTACATGCAAATTGGAGATATTTGCAATATTTATCCATACATTCCATGAAATGAACATTTGATGATGGAGAAAATTGTATTGTATTGAATTGCATTTGTGTGTGTGACAGGAGGCTCATGTGGGTATGGCAGCATAGTGAAAGAATCCCCTTTCCAATCAAAAATAGCTGCAGGAAGTCCAGTGCTGTTCAAAGACGGAAAAGGCTGTGGAGCTTGCTATCAAGTATGAAATGAATTTAGTCAGTATTGTTACAGTTTTCACTAATAGAATGTTGAAGATTCTTCTCATAACTTGGATTTTACAGGTAAAGTGTACGGAGAATGGTGTTTGTTCTGGAACACCTGTGACTGTGGTGATTACTGATATATGTCCAGATGGTGGAGTTTGCGGAGGTGGCAAAACACACTTTGATCTCAGTGGTGCCGCGTTTGAAAGCATTGCATCTTCTGGTAAAGATGAAGCCCTCCGGAAGATTGGAATCGTACCTATATTATTCCAACGGTATTCATCTGATGAAATCACAAATCAATTTTCAGGCATTGATTTGGTCCATTTCATTTTAATCGGTTTTCATATGCTTAATTTCCTTATTGTTATGTTATGTAGGGTGCCTTGCCAATATTCTGGGATGAACGTTGCTTTTCACGCAGACCCAGGAGCCAACAATTACTATTTCGCTGTATTTATTCAATATGAAACAGGAGATGGTGATCTTGGAGCTGTTGAACTACAACAAGTATTAAACTCACTTTTTTCTAAGTATTCTATATTTAGATTTATAGTATAAGAGGGATTATTCATATATATATTTTCTGTATGTATTTTGTTGCATGCAGGCAAACTCTCAATCGTGGCAACAAATGACACATAAATGGGGAGTAAACTGGTTTCTGAACAGCGCTACCCCTCTCCAAGCTCCTTTCTCTATTCGGTTGACCACTCTTTCCGGCGCAAAGCTCACTGCAAGCAGCGTTATTCCTAAAAGTTGGCAACCCAATGCTACATACAAATCATCTGTCAACTATCACTAAGGAGGGATGCGATGTATTGTATTGTATTATTCTGCATAGCATTCGCACGAATGCTTACATATATAAAATTTTGCGTAGCATCCTTGGGAATGTTTACCGCTTTACTCTGTTAACTGGAAGCTCACAAGTATGTTGCAGTTTTGTTTCTTTGTGAAGGAATTTTGGATTATATAATTTGGTATCACATATCTGTGTTGATTACATTTTATTTTCCACTTTCTGTTTAATATATATTAATGATATTTTAAAAATGAATCAAATGGATTAATTTGAAACAAAAATCATGGTCAAGTATTTAAAGACTAAATCACATTCTACATGTATACACATCTAAATTTGTTTAAATAACTTTATTTCTTTTAACTGTATTTATATAATTATTTATTTAATTAGGCTTTGTTAGGGTATATCAAAATACCTTATAGATATATAATTTTTCATAGTTACCTTGTTGAGGGTTCTTCTCGTCCGTGCACGAAAATGGTGTTTGTTGAATAATATTTGTTTTGTGACGGCCGTGAGTCCAGTTCGAATCTAAAGATCTGGCCAAACACATTTTGATTTCAATGATGTCGCATGTGAGAGCATTGCAAATTATTTTGCATTTGAGAGCATTGCATCCCGTAGAGAAGCAGAACTACGTAAGAATGGAATCATACTATTTCAACTATATTTATATGGTAAAATCACTGATCAATTTGGTTCATTTCAGCATAGGGGACCTCGAGCACCATTTCCATGGGCACTGCAAATGGCGAGAATGCTAGGTGAATCTCAAAATAAGAGTATTGACAAGGAAATGCATTTTAGAGGCGTCGAAAAAAGGCTTATCATCTTTGCAAGATTGAAAGCAATTTTACAGGTAACATCTAAAAACATTTTGATAGGCCCTAGATCACAACCATCCCTACTGTTTGTGATAAAAAATCCACAAGGATTTGAGATAAGGAGAAAATGTTTTTTCTCAAGGATATTTACTAGTTCATGAAAGGTGGAATCCATGCATGTCTGGGCAAGTGTCTAGGTTTTTGGGTAATCAAGACCTAGATTGAATATCTAGAGTTTGTAATTTTAGGGATTGTAAACCCTAAATGAGTAACATGAAAATGTAGGGTTTGTGGACAAAATCTTAGGACTATTGAAGATATTATGGCATTTCTAGGGTTTGTATGAATTTAGGGTTCATACATGAAACCCTAGCTCATAAGTCTTGAGGATTAGGCTAAGATTTTATGGATTAAGCCATTGCTCCTTTTAGAAACCATAGTTACATGATGTTGATATGAATAATGTTAATACAAAAAAGAGCTAGGGTTCCCCTATCTTGGACTTGTGAAATAAGAGGAGCATTTTCAAGGAAACACATTTTAGAGGTGTGGAGAAAAGGCTTATCATTTGTGCAAATTTGAAAGCAATTGTAGGTGACATCCAAAAACATTTTGATAAATGTTATATCAAAATCATCTATAGTGTTTGTGATCCAGAATCCACAAGGATGTGAGACAAGGAGCATATGATTTTTCTTAAGCATTTTTATTGGTTCATGAAAGGTAAGATCCATGCCAAAACACGGATCGCATTTGTGCTAAAGAAGTTAGCAAATTCCATAATCAAATCCAGTGGGAATGGGATGGCAATGATGTTAATCTTCACCATGCATCGCTTCCATCTAATACCAATGTCAATTCATGCCTTTGATAAGAATTTCTAATTTATTTCTTAATAGTGTTAGTTTTGCTTCCAATGGAAATATGGGATTGTACAATGCCAAATGATTCCTCATCAAATGAAGGAGGATGCAGTGAACATTTATATTCAGATACGAAAAGAAATCATAATCCACAAATTGTTAAATGCTACTAGGGTATATAACTCCCCAAAAGAGTACTAAACATAAACATGACTTTTAAATGCGAGTAATACAATATAAAATGGATGTCATAGAACAATTCGCTTATAACCATGCATTTATGAGATCTAGATTGATCAATGGATCACCTAACGCAAAATGGGAAACCATACTTTTTAACCTTCAACTAAAAATGAAAAACACTTACAACATGAACTCCTGAGGCACATCCCTTGAGAGAACTTTGATTAAATCGCAAGAACATAATTTAATTAATCAAAAGAGCCTAACATGTCACATATGGGATTTCTAAAAGAACATACCATTAACTAGAGCTTACAATCATTATTAAGCAAAGCCTGTCGAAACATCTAGATGGATAATAGGCTGCTAGGGTATGAAAATACCATCTTGTGGAGATTTTGTACCATCTCCCTAGGGCTTAGTTTCTTGAATGATTTTTTCATTTCTGCCGCTAACCTAAAAGGTGAATATAAAATGTATAAGTGACACCATAAAAATTATGTGACTTTAATTCATTCACAATTTGAAGCAAATATATATATATATATACATGGTAATATCTGTGGTGTATGTACATCAACAAGTTCATGAAGCAGCAATTGTTCAACTAAGTTAAGTATTTCATCATTCAAAAATGATGAAAAGTGCACAAGTTCGAATAAATATATAAGTGATTTTTGGAGACAAAATGTATGTACAATTCAACATAATAAATTTATATGTAACATGCATTATAGCTAATGGGCAGCCAGTTTGCCTAGCTCATAATGGTAACAACTAATGAGGAAGGAAACATCTAGTCCTAGGCAACTTATATCAAGAAAGGAAATATCTAAATAATGTATTTAGTTATTTCCTATTTGACAACTCACAACAAAGGAGGCAAGTTCTAAAATATGTATTTGTAATCTCTTTAAAAGGCTATCGAGCCTCATGATAATACAAGTGAATGTTAGTATTTTATCTTATCTTGTGTCATTTTGTTTGATTCATTTGTTTCTCAGTCAAGTTTTTCGAAGATGCAACTGCGAGGTGAGGCTCTCTAAGAGCCTCACCTCCAATCAATTGCAGGTCAAATGGTATCAGAGCAAGTCGCTCCTTGAGGTTTAATCTAATTTTTTAATTTTTTTTCAAATGCTTGTTTATTTAATGCACTCTCTTTTCATACAGCTACCACATTTTCCATGATGCATTTAACGTTCAAATTTTTTTTCTTTTTCCAATTTTGTTGCTCTAATTTTTTGCTATTAGCATCCTTCCTATTTTCCAGCCACTACATGTTCTTTAGTCTTAGATTATCTTCCTTATCACAACATCTACAACACCCATGGCAACTTTTGTTACAAGTTTGCAACACATTTATAGTTCAAGTATATCTCTGGTGTGGACTGGTTTTGCACCCCATCCAGAATCCATGAGATTTTATATCAAGAGCAGCATTCAGAGTGGGTTCCCTTTGGATACGTGCCATTTCACCCCGCTTTAGTAGGCACATCAGTTTCTGCATAACAACATCTATCCTAGGTTCCTTTGGAGAAGTGCCCTCCCACCCCAAGCTATGTAGGCACCACATCTCCACGCGCATCACCAGGTTCATTTGGAGACGTGCCCTCCCACCCCAAGCTATGTAGTCACTTGCGACCTCATCAACAGTCAGCATCACATCACATCAACTCAAGTATCATCCAAAAATCATTTCATCCATGGCTTCACACTTAAACAGGGAGGCGGAAAGTTGGGGACACTTTCCATCTAAAACGAGAGGAATTGGGTAGCCAGGTTGCTTGGCTCATAATGGTAACATCTAATGAGGAAGGAAACATCTAGTGCTAGGCAACTTATATCAAGAAAGGCAATATCTAAATAATGTATTTAGTTTTTTCCGATTTGACAACTCACAACAAAGGAAGAAAGTTCTAAAATATGTATTTGTAATCTCTTTAAAAGGCTATGAAGCCTCATGATAATACAAGTGAATGTTAGTCTTTTATCTTATCTTGTGTGATTGTGTTTGATTCATTTGTTCCTGAGTCGAGTTTTTGGAGGATGCAGCTGAGAGGTGAGGCTCTCTAAGAGCCTCACCTCCAATCAATTGTAGATCAGGTAATCTTATAAATGTGATTTTATAGTTCATTATTCATAGCTTCCTAGAACATCTCTAGGCAAGACTCCAACTATCGTAAGCCAAGGATCGCTCCACGTGATCTCTACAAGATGTTGCATATCTCTTGAGTTCCAATCGATCCATCTCTCTCAGAAACTCATTTGGAACACTAACAAATGGTGTAAGTTGATCCTCACTCTCTAAATGCTTCTTCTTGCCTAAGCCAATTGACACTACTTGCAAAACATCCTGAACAACCTCGCTAATATTCTCCCTTCACTGAGTTCTTATGTTGGATGCAATGTCTAACTCATCTTGAAATGCAAAAACTCTAGTTGTATGAGGTGCTAAATGAGGTTCTGGAACCCTAAATGCAATATCTTGCATAACATCAAGTCGTTTATATGCACGACCTTTCCCATATCCATAGAATATGGATCTCATATATGTATAATTGGGATACATGTGCTCTCAAAACTTTGCATACAAAATCCTCGCAAAATATTGTGGCATTTCATTAGTATTGGCGAAATTTCTATATGCATATAGGAACTTCTGATAAAGAAATGGTGCAATATTAGGTTCATTAAATCTTGCAACCTTCAAACGATTTTTATCTCAAGGTCACAAGTCAAACAATGAGAAAGCAATTTCTTTAGTGACCCTTTCTCTCACTTCCTTAAAGGAGTGTCTACCCATAACTGATGCTCTCCTCTTACGTATCGTCATAAAAAACCTCAATCATCAGTCCAACCCCATGATATGCCACTATGAGATTCTCCAAAATGTACAAAAATATTTGGAGACAATCTCTAGTACATCTAGATAAATTGTTATTTTCTAGCTCATTCTGCAATCTCACTAAATACACCTTGAAGTCATCAAGAGAAAGAGAGGAGATATTGTCTTCCCAAGGCACCTCCTTAGGAACATCTCAAGTATGGGGGCAAAAAGGTTCATATTTTTCATTGCATACATACTATTGAGCCATGCGACCTATCCCACCACCACAACATCCCACAGGAGCATGATCAAAACATGTAACATGATAAATGTTCACATACTATTTAAATATAAATTAATTTCACTTGGACAATTCGTGTTCAAAAATTGTCTACATTTAAAATTACCTGGTCCATGAACTCTCTCATTCACTGAGCCTTCATTCAAAGGACAATTTTCCCCTCTTGAGGAAACAAGCTCAGAGCTATTACGCCATATACAAAACATCAAATTTCCAATCGTGCATAAATATGAGGGATGGGATCATTTTTAACATTAAACATACATTGAACAAGATTTATGTTCATCTTTCACTTGAGTGCTCTTGTATGACTCGCTGAGAATCAACATGGGTAGCCTCACGCTTAAAGAATTCACCTATGGATGATGATATTTTCTCACATTAAATGTGTGTGAAAGAAAAAAGTATTCACAAGTTAAACATAAAATTTATATATTGTCTAGAATTGAACATGTTAACTAGGAATCGAACGTGCTCCTCTACCATGCAAAGTAGACCCATTAGAATCACATCTACTCATTCCTAAAACCCTGTCAACATATCTATATGCACAGGCTATACAATTTACATTAGATTCACAAGTATGATATATGTGCGATAAATTTTCATGCATTAAACATCTCACTTCAAGATTTATATTCATATTTTACCTGAACCAAATCTATAAAATAGTTGGATGGTTCTCAAAGGCACAATACTCAAATCATTACTTCCAACCTCAAGAGAGACCCATGCACCTATCAACAACGATATTTTTTTCACATTAATACATGTATCAAAGAATAGTATTCACGTGTTAAACATTGAATTTATAGCATAGCATTGAACATGATACTAGCAATCAAATGTGTTCATGTAGTACACCTAAGACACCGCTTGAGATGTCATCTAATATGTTTGTTGGAATCTGATCTAGTTCCTCCTGACAACGGGTCACTGGAGGGGTTGTTTAATGCCATTATTCCTATATACAAGAGGACTAGTTATTAATATTAATCTTGAAGATTTGCATTTTGCAAGAATTAAAGTTAAATAGATTTAAATATTTTTATTATTTAATATGAAAGAATAACAATGCTACAAAAGGGTTGGTATCAAAGAAAAAATCAACCATTTCCAAGGATAAGAAATTTCCATGGCCACTAATACCCTTTTCAATATGATCTTATAGTTTCAAGGATGGAAACGAAGCACGATCAAAAGCTAACATCTCAATATCCTTCCATTTTTGGAAGGAGATGTTCCACATACATGACACCCTGAAAGTTGTTAGTAAGAAATATCATATTTTCAAGCTTAGATAGCCATGTGAAATTGAAGTTTGGAAGGATGCAGGAACCCATAAAGGGGGAACTAACTATGACGAAACCATTTTTAATGTCTTTGAATATATATTTGTTACTTTTTCCAAAAAATAATGGATCTTTTAAACTATCACTCTCACTCTTTGAAGATAAAAGATAATACATAGATATACTTTGATGCCTCTAACATAGTTAACAAAAATAATATGGAATTAGTTCAATTACTTGGATGCCTCTCACATAGTTAACAAAACTATGGAATTACTTAACAATGAATTGTACCTAGCTATAAACTAATAACTCACAAACATATTTTGAGATGGAAACACAAAACCTTCAACTTTGCTAATTTGACTCTGATCTAGAGAGATTGAAAGCTATGCGTAAATCACCATTGGGCCATGATCCTTGTCTTTAATGAAATTTACTATGAAAATGGTACTAATAGGAAAGTCAAGTGCATCTTTAGATACTCCATCTGCAATAGTATTAAATTCTCTATGAATATGTGAAAAGGAAAGCCAGTCAAAAGCCGTGAAAGAATACCTAATGTCCCATAGTTTAAAATGTGGGTAGCTGTTTCCAAAGATGATCTTGTTGTTTTCCTAGTTAATCACTAATTTTGAATCACACATAATTTGCAAAGTTTTAACATTTTTAATTTACAAGCTTTTCAGTTCTCTATGAGAGAGATAAATGTGTCATAAATTTTCACATGTGAGGGAATATGTAGTACAAGTTGGATTGGAGTTTCATTAAAAGCACATGAAACTTGTCAAGGTGTTGTGAATTTTTTTCTAGTTTCTAGTGAAAGATAATTTGAAGCTTTGTACATCCCAATGATAAGAATATGTATTCCAATAGCATTGCAATGAAGTTTGTGGCCTGAATTGGGATAGCACTATATGTGTAATAATATTGGGATCAATGTCACCATTATATTGCACTAACTCATTGAACATTGAGATATGAATCGCAATGCTTTTGAATATGCTATAGGTAGCCCATGTAATCGACAAGTTATTGGAAGGAGTCAATTGGTAAGCAATTGAATTTTGATTAAGCAGCATTTTATTTGTTGATTTCCATATTGTAGAGCATATAGAAGTTTTCACTCCAAATTGTAATCTAGAATAGGGGCCTTGTAGCCATTTTCAAAGATAGAGATCCCTGTATAAGATGGAGAACATAGACTAGAAGTAAATTCTTCAAAGGATATATGTTAGTGAAGTGAGTAGGTTATAAGATCCTCATTTATGGATCAATTAGAAATGTAAATATAGATGTTCTTTGTAACATGGTTTTTAAGTTTCGTCGAGCTAATCATTGCAATCTCTATATTCTAAAATTGCACTAAGATTGAATACCAAACATAACATTGTAAAGTAGAAATAAAAATAAAAGGAAATTGTGACCACCAACGCAAGTGAATGAAATATTATTTTAGTTAACTTCACGAATAATCCCTACAAGAACATGATCCATGGTTGAAAATATGGAAGTTATTTGAATCTCTCACAAGAATTTCTTGTTGGATAATTTTGGAGATGAATTTAGTGCCATTATGACATCACCACACACTCGAAGAGTTTTAATTTACATGTTTTCAGTTTTCTATGAAAGACATAAAAGTGCCAAAAATGTTTGTGGGCGAGGGAAGAAATTTGTTGGAAAATATATCTCATTTTTGCAGATGATGAAAAATCCCTCGTGATTGGCAATAATGATAGTGTCCGTTGTCCAAGGCAAGTTGTGCACATTGTAATGGTAATGGTTGTGCCAGTTGCAAAATTGTTGTGAGATCCATCCATAGATCTGTTGTTATCCTTACACCGCACAAAATTTATGGGTTGTTGCTCTCTAAAAATTTCCCATGAGGAACTACAGCTAGCGGTAAGGTTTTCATTGGTGAGGACAAAAATGGCTACCAACACCTTGCTTTTTCCAATTCATAACTTTCAACCTTTCAACTGAGAATAGAATCTGAACTCTCGATTGACAGTTTTAAATTGAATCTAAACTCTTGTTTGAGAGATTTTCAATAGAATCTAAACTCTTGTCCAAGATTTTTTTCCCAACAAATCATTTTCAAACGAACTCTCATCCAAGAGATTATATTAGAATCTAAGAATCTTGGCTGAGAGATTTAGTTAGAATATGAATTTCGTTTGAGAGTTTGTGTCCAAGAATTTTTTCGCAAAACTCTCAGTCGGAAACTTTTTTAACTCTTGATCAAGAGTTTGCAAATCTGAGATTAACTATACTAAACACTTGGCCAAAAGAGTTTCAAACTCTCGATTGAGAAATGATCAAAATCTCGGCTGAGAAAACATTTTGACTTTTTTTCTCGACAGAGAGTTTACCAAAGATAGCCAAAATTTTCTCCACATACCAAAAAGTGTTTCCCATTTTCACATTTTCACCCAATAAATAATAAATACCATATATAAATAAGTTTTGTATTAAAAATTCATACCTTTTCAATGAAAAGTCAAAATGCCTTTTTCCATCATACTTATATACAAGGCCACAAATTTGGAAATCAACATTGATTATTTTATACATTCAACATTTATATTTCTTGGTATATCCAATTGAAAGTCAAATTAACATTCCAGTGCAGCTAACAGTAAAACTGGACCTAGTAAAAAAATCACCAAGACTTGGTTTAAAAGGAAAGAAAAAAATAACCAAACCTAGTAAAAGAATTTATGAAAATGGGTAAATTATATTCCTAAACCTAATAATTTTTTTAACTATATTAGTAGTAAAGTATAATAAGTAATGGAGTCATCAAAGGAAAAAACAAGGTTCAATGATGAAATAAATAAGGAATTACAGAGCCATAACAAAGACATAAAATCTTTCAAAATCTCATTTAGATAGCATTGAACTCATTGTTACAAAAGAATATCACTCTTCTTGAGATAAAGTCTGAAAGCTCAAGTAGAGGCCCACTACACCTCAGAGGGGGAATTCTCACCTCGCTAATTGTCTTCTTGTTTCTATGCAACTCTCCTTTGACCTAAGGGAGCTCTCCTCCAAATAAGATGTTAGGGCTTAGTGGTTCGAATATTGGAGTTTGAAGATTCATATGGCTCAATATAAAGGTTTAGATCAACTAATATATGCTCAAATAGGTTCCCAAACAAATAATCAAGGGATTATCAAATGATCATAGAGAGGAAAATGTAACAAAACATTTTTAAGTATTATAAATAATATTGTGCATTGGAGGTTAGAAGATCATTGTCTTAGTTTTCCAATATATACTTTTGCAACGAGGCATATGGGGTCAAGGAATAAAACAATTTCATGGTATACATGGAGTGATAGAAAGGTTCAAACAAGCTTAGGGAAAAAAAATTAACCTACCCTACAATTTAAAATCATGGGTCTCAAATTTTCAAGATGATTAAGGTGTAATGAGAACTAACTTTATTCCTCAAATTTATCAAGGGTTTAGTTTAGCAATGACAACGAAGAAAATACCAAATAAACTAACTTAGCACTTCAACATTCATCCAATAAAACATTAAAATAAGATAAAATAAATAAACTAACTTACTACACCATGCATCATCCACTATCCACCATAAGCATCCATGGACATGTTGATTTTTAGTCATTGTGGTCAGTATTCAAGTCGACTAAATTGAAAGAAAGAAAAATATTATTTTGAACTCATGCAGGCTCCAAAAAGTTAGGTCAGACCTGCTAATTTGATGGGTGCAACCCTTGGTAAAAACCACTTGATTTGACCACTCTATATACACATTTGTCCTCCTCCATTTGGCAAGAAATTCATATCATCAAAAATTATTTGTTCTTTGTTCAAATGTGTAAGGACAAAGATGAGAAGAAGATAGAATTTTGACCAACATTGACAACTCCTTGACTAAAATTTATGAGGCACTATTTTACCGAACTCTGAGACAATTTGACTGAGATTTTGAGGTAGTTTTAGGAGGCCAAATTTCGACCCTATTGCCTATAGTTGACTAAATTTTGGGCAACATCAAGAAGTTTAAATTTTTTGTTTGTTTGACCAAGTTTGACTTGTATGATTTATGTGGTCTATTTTACCAATTTTGATGGGAAATATTAGATTGTTACTTTATTAAACTGAAGAATTTCTCCTAGAAATGATTGTTGGGTTTTCTTCTAAGTTTCGATTTCGAAGGTGAAAATTTGTCTCTTTCTGTGCTTGGTTTTCTCTTTATGATCCTACTGTCATTATTCCATTATTGTTGATATTTTTTTTTATGTATAATTGTTTAATGATGTATCTGAAATAAGTAAACTTGGTTAAAGAAATCATTAGGAAGTGATTATAAGTTTAGAAGATAATATTTCCTTGAAAAATCAACATGGTATCAGAGC
>APFE031530843.1:3596-15794 GCA_000404065.3 Pinus taeda
CCATGGTATTCATTCATCCATGGAATTGACCCGTGGTATTGTGACATCCACCCATGGTATTCATTCACCCATGGAATTAACCCACAGTATTGTGGCATCCACCCATGGAATTGACCCGTGGTATTGTAACTGAAAAATAATATAAGTAACAAGTCGCATTAGGTAAACGGACAATTTGTCCGCCACCATGTAGCTCTTACAGTTATTCTCCATTTTAATAAAAAAATTATTTGTGGTTTTGTTTATTGGGCATTCTCCGCTTTTTATTCTGGCAATTTCAATTCTTCAAATCTTGTGGGCCTCGCCCACAAGATCCATTTCAATATTTTAGATCTTGGGGGCCTTCCCCTAAGATCCGAATCAAGTTGGGAGAGGAAAATCAACCAAATAATGAGATTCAGACTCTTTCAAGGAGATTTGAGTCAAATGTAGAAACGTTTCCTTGAATTAATACTAATCATTATCTTCTTCAAGAAACTCATAACATAGGTGCAAAAATATATTAGAAAAATCCTCTATTGATTCATTAGATTCCATCCTAAGTTTATTAATCCTTTTTTAAACATATTGGTATTCATACTTGTCAAATGCTTGATGAATCTCCTTAAAGAGTTGTTCAAATGAATGAATAGAAGAAGATGGTAACGTATGACACCATAGTTTAACTCAGTCGTCAACTATGAGGGTGAATAGTTTACAAACAACTTCATAAATTAATTCACTAATATCAAAATACTTAAGAAATTGAGATGTATGCTCAGTTATGGATATTCCACACTCACCATCAAATTTTAATTGAGACATGGTGGAAAGAAGTTCTACCAAGAGTTTAAGATTTTCTCTATTAGAGAAACATCCCAAGATTATGATTTGGAAATGAGCAATTCAAGATAAAGGATTCAAATAGACTCAACGTTCTTAGCTTGTTATCTATCCCTCCTTCTATTACTAACTATTGATGGTGCTGGAAATCCATATACCAAGGGGGGTCTCCCTGGTATCAAGTCCCAATAAGACCTCACACTGTTTGGAGTAGGATCCTAAACCAGAAATAATGTCAGTTTCCATTACTCTTAGGAATTTTCCTTGGCTGCAATTATCAACATAAGAGATTATACAACAATCTTTATAACAAGAAAGTAAATTGACATTGTGAAACATACAATTTCAAATTATATAAGGTACTTTCATGGCAAGGAAAGAGAGAGTGAGCCTCTAGAAGAAGAGTAAAAGTACTATCCTAAAAGAGACACACAAGAGATTGAAAGGAGAATTGTTGATTAACATGCAAAGTCATTCACATGATAACAATGATCATAAAAGAAAGTAACAACACACATTCGACATGGTACATATCGAAGCCAATGAGATAGATCATTTTCATTAGTATGTGTTCACATAAGAATATATGGTAAACAACGAAAGAATAGTCTCACAATCATTCACGATATATGCATGGAAGTGCACCAACTCTGATAGCTTCATATATTAAGTGAAAGTGACAAAATATACAAGTACAATGTTGTCACACTAGTCTCAATAGTGAAATATTGAGTCACCACTTTCTCCTCCAAAGAAAGATCTTCTCTCCTATGTCCAACTAGAGAAACCAAGGTGAAAAGTTCTAGTCCCAAAATTCCCCTCTCTTGATTTATGGAGCTGTATTTATAACAAATGAGGTGACTCTCCACCTCCCATGTGACTCTTGACCCCCCTCATGACTCTTGAGCTTCTACTATGACTTTAAAGTTCTCATGTGACCTTTATGCTTCTATACGACTTTAGAACATTCCAGTGACTCTTCATATTCCATGTGGGACCCTTGGTTTTCCACACATTTTATATTTCCTATTTTCTAGAAATAGAATAATTACATTCCACAAATTATGTGGTGAGATACATTGACACACGTGACTTTGTGATGACACTTGGACAAGCCATGACTTTGCATTGATGTCATGGAACTTCATTGTCTTATGTGCAAGCCAAGCCTTTCTCTAGTAATAGGATGGAAATCATTAAGTTTGAATAATGTAGACACATTTGCAGTATGGCAGTTAGTAACAAGGATGCACTACAACTGCCCAAAATATTGGACTCAACTTTATGCATAGGCCCAATAAGTTTCTTAAGAATACACTATGAGCATGTTTACAAATATCTCCATCACCTCTTTTGATGCCACCTTTTTTGTGCTAGTGAAATAAAAAATATGTAATATATATTTCTTTTTACAAAAATATGGCATGGGAAAACCCAAGTCATACTACCACATTAGTGGGTGTTATTCCTAATAAATTCCTATGTAGATTAGTGTACCTAATCCAAAGGGATTTGATGTGGGTACCTGTGCACATGAAACTAGCAAAATATAAAATATCAATAATAATTGAACATGTAAAATAATACATTACATCCTTACATTATTAAGTAATAATCATTTATTTATCATCATAAATTCCTTTATTTGTGGAGACATACTTGCAATATTATGTTCTATTACTTTATTAATTATGAAAAAACCCTTTCATTATATCTATATATATAGATGCATTAATAATCCAAAAGTGACATTGAATATTCTATTAGATTTATAAGCATTCACTTCAACTCTAAAGTCACACATAAAAGATTGATATATAAGATTCAAAAATGTAATGTAATTTTAAATATTTTATTTTATAATAAATTAAAAATTAATATTTTAATTAAGTAAGTATCCGCTTCAATCTATAATAAAAAAAAAAAAAAAATATGTAATATATAGATCAAATATTATTTTATCAAATTATTTAAATCTAAAATATTGAATATTTGAGTAATTTTATATAAATTAATTTTGATTTCAAATATTTTTAGATTAAATATAATCTTTTTAGCTAGCTTTGATATTTAGTTTTATGCGAAAAGTTCTAGTCTCAAAAGTCCCTTCTCTTGACTCATGGAGATGTATTTATAACAAATTAGGTGACTCTCCAACTCCCATGTTGTTGTTTACCTCCCTCATGACACTTGAGCTTCTACTATGAATTTTCAAGTTCTTATGTAACCTTTAGGCTTCTACATGACTTTAGAACTTTCTAGTGACTCTTCATATTCCATGTGGGACCCTTGGTCTTCCATACATTTTACATTTCCTCCATTTTAGAAATACAATAATTACGTTCCACAAATGATGTGGCAAGATACATTGACACACATGATTTTGTGATGACACTTGGACAAGCCCTTACATATAATATGTAAACAAGTATGTAATATATACTATTATTTCCCAAAAAAAGTCATGGGAAAACCCAAGACATATTTCCCCACATTAGTGGGTGTTATTCCTAATAAATTATTAATATAGATTAGTGGACCTAACCCAAAAGGATTTGATGTGGGTACTTGTGTACATGAAACTAGAAAAATGTTCAATATCAATAATAAGGGAACACATAAAATAGTACATTACATCCTTACATTATTAGGTAATAATCATTTATTTATTATCATAAATTCCTCTAGTTGCGAAGACATACTTGCAATATTATTTTCTACTACTTTATTTATCATGAAAAATACTCTTTCATTATAATTTATTTATTTATTTTTGCATATGTGCATTAAAAAATCCAAAAGTGGTATTAGATATTTGGTTAGTTTTATGCAAATAAACATTTTCTTCAACTCTATAGTGATAAATAAATGATTAATATAAGGATTAAAAAATGTAATGTAATATTTTAAATATTTTATTGTTATTATTATTAAAATTTCTAATAGTTTTATATAGGGAAACATCCTCTTCAAATCTATAATAAAAATTTAATATGTAATATATTATAATTTCAAATGCTTTTTATATATTTTTTGCTCTAATTAATATTGAATATGTGAGTAATTTTATATAAATTAATTTTAATTTCAAATCTTTTTAGATTAGATTTAATCTTTTTAGCTAATCTTAATATTTATTTTTGTGCACCAATTGATAGAAATGTGTGCTCTATTAGTTTAAAGAATCTTGCTAGTGCTAGGGTGTTAAAATTGGTGAAACATCTTGGATAATAGAAATGGTCTTCCCCTCTAAATGTAAAGCTTAGGTGTCTTAAAAATATCAATTATATGAATATATTAGTATTTATATTATAATGAAGGTTAGGAATTGAATGTTTGGTTTTCCATTTCTACCTCTTGCATTAGAGGTTTTTGGTTCACATTTCTATGATCAAGATCTTGGGAGTGAGTTTCAGGTTTTAGGTTCCAAGGATCCATCAGACAAAAAAGAAGAAAGTTGTTTATGATACAAAAAATGATTTCATTGAACTTGAAATTTTATTCTAATTCATTCGAGAAAGACCAAGGAAAAAGATTCAATTACTTGAGGAAGAATAAGGAAAAAGTAGTACCTAATGGAAAAGATGATAATATTATGTTTTCCAAATCACATGTATGTTTTTGCTCCCAATTGTTCTCGACTATTGGTGCATTGGAAGAAGAAAATGAAGTAGAGGGACACATGTTTTCATTTTTTTTTATAGACAACATAACACATGCACAATATTTTTCATTAGATATATAAGTCATATATTCTTTGTAATATGTATATGTTACTCTACCCTAACATTTTATAATATTAATCATAGCCCTAGTAATAGGATGGACATCCTTAAGGTTGAACAATGACTACGTATTTGCATTATGGAACTTAGTAACAAGGATGCACTACAATTTCCCAAACTAGTGGACTCAACTATGTGCATATGCCCCATGAGTTTCTTAAAAACACACTATCAACATGTTTACTAAAATCTCCATCATCTATTTTGATGTCACCTTTTTGTGCTAGTGATATATATATATATATATGGAAAATCGAAGGCATACCTCCCCATATTAGTGGGTGTTATTCCTAATAAACTCTTAATGTATATTAGTGCACCTAACCCAAAGGGATTTGATGTGGGTACTTGCCTACATAAAACTAGCCAAAAATTCAATATCAATAATGACAAAACATGTAAAATAGTACGTTAGATTCTTACATTATTAGGTGATGATAATTTTTTATTTATCATCATAAATTCCTTTAGTTTTGAAGTACAATATTATGTTATATTACTTTATTTATCGTGAAAAAACTCTTAATATATATTATGTTATCTATATATATATATATTATATGGAAAATCGAAGGCATACCTCCCCATATTAGTGGGTGTTATTCCTAATAAACTCTTAATGTATATTAGTGCACCTAACCCAAAGGGATTTGATGTGGGTACTTGCCTACATAAAACTAGCCAAAAATTCAATATCAATAATGACAAAACATGTAAAAAAAGCAACCAAATTAGTATTGTTAGATCTTACATTAATTTAGTGTGATGATAATTTTTATTTGATCATCATAAAATTCCTTTTATTTTGAAGTAAAGTTATCTAATCGTTATATTACCTTTATTATCGTTGAAAAAATCCTTAATATATATTATTATATATATATATATATATTATATATAATATTATATATATATATTGATATATACTAGTGATATATATATGAAAACCGGAATGGCCATACTCTCCCACATTGTGGTGTCTATTTCCCTATAATCATCCTTACGTTTATTACTAGTGCAACTCTAACCCAAAGAAGATTGATGTGCCAGGTACTTGTCTACATGAAACTAGCCAAAAATTCAATATCAATAACGACAAAACATGTAAAATAATACGTTAGATTCTTACATTATTAGGTGATGATAAATTTTTATTTATCATCATAAATTCCTTTAGTTTTGAAGTACAATATTATGTTATATTACTTTATTTATCGTTGAACCAAAACTCTTCCATTTATAAAATAATTTTTGCATATTATACATTAAAAAAAAATCCAAATTAATATTTAAATATTCTATTAATTTTATGTAAGTTAAAAATCCCACTTCAACTCTATAGTTATAAATAAAAGGCATCTAATATATAATAATTCAAAAATATTAATTAAATATTATAAATGTTCTATCGTATTAATATAAATTATTTTAATTTTATATAAAGAATATCCACTTTCAGATCAAGAATAAAAAATAAAACCAATAATATGTCAAATAATATAAAATTACGATACTATTAATCTATATTTTTCTAATAATTTTATATAAATTATTTTTAATTTCAAATCCTTTTGAATTAATATATTAATTCAAACGAAAAATTATATATCTATAAGAAAAGCTACTATCCATTTTGATATCTACTAAGTATTCTGGTATTCACTAGCCTAGAAAAGGTCTCTTACCCGTGCATCCTAAACAGAAAAGAAATCTATAATGAGATCTAAAAGATCACTGCATAATTACGTAATAAAAGATCGTTTATTTATTATGAAACACAAATTTATTATTCTATATAATGTATGCTTAACTAAATTTATCTGTACTTAAAAAAATTTATATATGTGCATAATCCAAGTTCACAACTTTCTTTAATAACTTTAATTTAACAAAAGGTTTATCAACTAACCATGCAAGAAGGTCGGGACAAGGAAAGGAATCTATGTATATTCACACCTCAGAGGTCGGACAAAACTAGGTATCTAAACTGAAATCAAATTCTAGCAATGGCCCTCAAATCTGTAGGATACATGCGCAAGAATGTCGGGACAAGGAAAGGCATATATGCTGATAAAGTGAAGTGAAGGACGGAAAGCAGTGCTCGGACAAAACTAGGTATCAAAACTAGGTATACATGGGCAAGAAGCCCTATATATACCACTGGCAGCTTATATTTTGCTTCATTATTTCGAGGTATCTCTTAGGTCAAAAGCTCTCATATCATATTATAAGCAAGCAGGGATGTTTCCTGTTTCTGTGATCTCGTTGCCTTCCGACTTGTGTCTGCCCACATCGTTCATCGACAGGTCTGGTCGTGAGCTTAAACCTCTCCATATAACAATTCCAAATGTCGCAATGCGCAGGCAAGGGAAATTAAAGACACGTGCTTCCATGAGCATGAATTTGAGGACCGCCGTATCTGATGATGCTGTTATAAGACGCAGAGGTGATTACCATTCCAACCTCTGGGACTATGATTTGATACAGTCCCTTTCCGCGCCTTATGGGGTGAGTATTTAGCTTTAGCTTCAGCGTCAGCTTCAGTTTATAGTCAGTATTTAGCTTTAGCGTCAGCGTCAGCTTCTTGTTTATAGTCAGTCCTAATTCCTTCAGAATTAGTGCAATAATTTATTTTCTCAATCTAATTTATATGTCCTAGGAACCTTCTTACCTTGAACGTGCGGAGAGACTGATTGGGGAAGTAAAGAAGGTATTCAATTCAATGTCAGAGGAGAATGGCGAATTAATCACTCCCCTGAATGATCTGATTCAACGCCTTTGGATGGTCGACAGTGTTGAACGTTTGGGGATCGATAGACATTTCGAAAATGAGATAGAATCAGCGCTGGATTATGTTTACAGGTCAGCCACCGTATAACCCTTCTCATCATTATTTATTTATGCCTTATAAATGAAATACACCTCATTATATCAAGAATTTACAATGGCCTGCAGTTATTGGAGCGGCGAAAAAGGCATTGGATGTGGGAGAGAGAGTGTTGTCACTGATCTCAACTCGACCGCGTTGGGACTTCGAACTCTTCGTCTACACGGATACCCGGTGTCCTCAGGTTGGCCATCCATCGCCACAGTTAAAAATTCTGAATTGAGGAAGCCAGCCAAGCTGCCATCTAAATGCTATTTTGAACTCTGTCAAATTGCATGGTCTTTTTCTTAACGCACGTCATTAAAAGATTGTATTCATTTCAGAGGTTTTGAAGGATTTCCAAGACCAAAACGGACAGTTTACGTGCTCTCCCAGTAAAACGGAGGAGGGAGAGATTAGAAGTGTTCTTAATTTATATCGGGCTTCCCTCATTGCTTTTCCCGGGGAGAAATTTACCGAAGATGCTGAAATCTTCTCCTCAAAATATTTGAAGGAAGCCATGCAAGAGATTTCCGTGTGTAGTCTTTCACAAGAGGTGAGTATCAGAGGTGCCAACACAACTCACAAGCTTACTCATTTCATCATTAAAGGTTGCAATTTATACACGGCAGCAGATTGAATAGTAACGATGTTGAAAGAAATTTATTATTTATCTATCTAATTTTACTTATTATCCATTTAAAATAGATGAATAGTGAGCTGATTAATATTCTGACACTTTTTTTAATTATTATTTACATATTAATTTATCTGATAATTTAAATCTCAGCTAAACTTACATCATAATTTGAATTTTCTACCACACAACTTACTTCTGAACATTTCAAATTTAACCTTTCTAAAAAAACTTATAAATATATTATCACCTATTACAATATAATATAATAAATCAATTTCTTTTGATTTCACTTTTTCTGTTACAAAATGATGACAGCACCTGCAAATACATGATCATGTCATTAGTGTTTCATTTCACAATGTGGTGCGTTGATGTTTTTCATTTATTTTTTAGCCTAGAGTATGCGATGATGTTATGTTATTGTTTCAATTATGTGACTAGCAGATAGAGTACGCTTTGGAATATGGTTGGCACACAAATATGCCGAGATTGGAAGCTAGGAATTACATGGATGTATTTGGACATCCTACTAGTCCATGGCTCAAGAAGAATAAGTAGGAGCGCGCACTTCAATTCAATTCAATTCCGTTTTTAACATTTAGATGTTACATATTCAAGGGAAACTGTAGATTTCTTTTATTTTTTGAGTGGATATTAAAATTAAATTTCTCATTAAAATATTAATAAAATGGTTCAAATATGTTTATCCGAATGATTTTCTACCACACAACTGATCTTTTAAACTCTTCTGAAAAATTATCAATAGTTTTAAGACTTTACATTTCATTTTCCAGGGAACAATATATGGATGGCGAAAAACTTTTAGAACTCGCAAAATTGGAGTTCAACATGTTTCACTCCTTACAACTAAAGGAGTTACAGGATATCTGCAGGTGATGAGTTTGTGTTGTTAGATTTCTTTTCCATGGACAAGCATTGATTCGATGGGAATAATTTTAAAGCCCATGATATCTGTAGATGGTGGAAAGATTCGGGTTTGCCTAAACTGGACTTCAGCCGGCACCGTCACGTGGAATACTACACTTTGGGGTCCTGCATTGCGACTGACCCCAAACATCGTGCATTCAGATTGGGCTTTGCCAAAACGTGTTATCTGGTCACAGTTCTGGACGATATCTACGACACTTTTGGAACGATGGACGAAATCGAACTCTTCACAGAAGCAGTCAGGAGGTGGTGATGGTCATTCAATGAATTTTAGAAGAATAATCGTTTGTGTCTATAATGTCTCTACAGTACCAAAAGTTGTCTGTTTAACGCTTATATATAAATGCCTGAGCAGATGGGATCCCTCGGAGACAGACCGCCTTCCAGATTATATGAAAGCAGTGTACATGGTACTCTACAACGCCCTAACTGAAATGGCCAGAGAGGCGGAGAAGACACAAGGCCGAGACACCCTCAACTATGCTCGAAAGGCTGTATGGAAGCTAGCATTTCCTATAAATATATATATATATATATATATATATATATATATATATATGCAGAGATTATTATTTATTTATTTGTTACAGTGTTGTACTGGCCTGGTAACTAGTTAATGTGTGCACTTGCAGTGGGAGGCTTATCTCGAGTCATATATTCAAGAAGCAAAGTGGATCGTCAGTGGTAACCTGCCAACGTTTGAGGAGTACTACGAAAACGGGAAAATTAGCTCTGCTTATCGAGCGGCAGCATTGACACCAATCCTCACATTGGACGTACCGCTTCCTGAGCGCGTCTTGACGGGACTCGATTTTCCGTCGAGATTCAACGATTTGGCATCCTCCTTCCTTCGACTACGCGGTGACACACGCTGCTACAAGGTATTGGCAATCACTTGCTGACGGAAGCAATTTGTATAGTGAGCTTCACACTGGTTTTGGTTTTGTCTTGATAATTGATGTCATGAACCTAACTTCATTGCTGATTTCAAAATATTTTAAATCTTGAAAATATTTGAAAACTTAGATCGTAAATAAATCAAACGCTTGATTTGCAAAATATTCTCCAATCTACGATGGATGACCACGATACTGTCATTGGCATGGTATTCAATGCAGGCGGACAGGGCCCGTGGAGAAGAAGCTTCCTGCATATCGTGTTATATGAAAGACAATCCGGGATCAACAGAGGAAGATGCTCTCAATCATATCAACGCCATGATCAGTGATGTAATCAAAGAATTAAATTGGGAATTTCTACGACCCGATAGCTATATTCCAATGCCTGCGAGGAAACACGCTTTTGACATAACAAGAGCTCTCCACCACCTCTACCTATACCGAGATGGATTTAGCAATGCCACTATGGAGACGAAAAATTTGGTCCGCAGAATGATCCTTGAACCTGTGCCTGTGTAACGAATCCTATTAGCAATAAGTTGATATCGGTTTATGGTGCTTGAACCTGTACCTGTGTAATAAATCCTATTAGCAATTAGCGAATATCGGTTTATGGTCCTTGAACCTGTGCCTTTGTGACAAATCATATCAGCAATAAGTTGGTTTCCATTTTCCAATGGGTGTATACAAAAATGTTGGAAATTACTCCCAAACACGCAACAGCCAATGTCCAGAAAGTACCCATAGCACATGTCTTTGGGCCAGAGTTAATCAGGCCTGCCATAAGGCATGGTTAGCTGCATGACAGAGCTTAACCACCCTGCCATAAGAACAGTTAAATTCAACTGGTTACTACATGTCAGTCTGTATCAAGTGAACAAATGTCCAAATTAATTTTTTGCAGGCCCAAGTAGTCATCTAATTGGTGACTGTTAACCCTGCGCTTATGAATGTAACTGCTACAGGATTAATGGTAGAAAACTTGTGAGCTGATTATAATAATTAAATTAAATTAATTATACACTTATATGTATATAATAAAATAATAAATTAAAAAAGATAGTAAGATGTGTTTTGTTGGTTAAAAAAGCCAATGGAAAAATAACATTAAATTAAAAATTTAAAAATAAATAAACAATTATATTATAAATATTAAAAATTAGATTAATTTAAACATTTGGATTTATCAAAAATAAACAAACAAATTTATTAACATTTATTTTTTTCACTTTAAAGGAATTAATATGTAACATTTATTTTTTTACTTTAAAAGAATTAATATGTAACATTGATGATGATATGAAATTAATTAAGACATTTTAAATTTTTGTTTCTACAATAGAAAAGAAAAGAAAGAAGGGTTGCTAGATCATTATAGTTTTGTGTATTATAGCAAATGCTATGGAAATGACAGATGTGAATAGGAGCACACAATTCAAGAGAAAGACTCGTAGAGGTGATTTTAGGGGCGAATGTTCGCCCTTTGGCTAAATTAAGGGGTTTTAAATTTTTAGTGGGCAAATATTTTGTATCATAGTACATTTTTACAAATCACCTCAAATATGCCACCTTATATTAAGGGAGAGGGTAAAAAAGGTAAATTTAGCCGTTGAAATTAGGAGTTACAACCTTCCATTCGCCAATTTTCAAGAATAGGTTTTATTTAAGTGAATCCATTCGACCATTTTCAAAAATAGGTTTTATTTAAGTGAATGCTATGGGCCAAAGGCCCAAATACCATATTTATAAAAGAGGTATGGTAAATTAATAAAACTATAAATAAATTAGAGGTATGGTAAATAAATAAAGCATTTTTTATATTTACTCCATAAGTCACCTTATATACATGCAAGGGTGTAAACAAATAAAAATATAAGTAAAGTAGAGGTATGGTAAATAAATAAAACGTCTTTTTATACTTACTCAAAAGGTATAGTAAATAAATAAAAATATAAATAAACTAGATGCATGGTAAATAAATAAAACTATTTAGTCCATAACCCTCGTTCTATTTATGAAGCCTCAAGAAAGAGGTTTTATTTAAGTGAATCCTATGGTCCAAATACCATATTTGTAAAAGGGGTATGGTAAATTAATAAAAATATTAATAAGCGAGAGGTATGGTGAACAAATAAAACATTTTTTTATATTTACAACATAAGTCACCTTGAATGGTATAGTAAATTAATAAAAATATAAATAAACGAGAGGTATGGTAAACAAATAAAACATTTTTTT
>APFE031530843.1:17449-71990 GCA_000404065.3 Pinus taeda
ACCCATGGTATTGACCCATGGTATTCATGTGAGCATAGGCTATTTAAAGGGGAAATTCTATCTTAGATCCATCTTAATTCTGGGTCTACCAAGTGCTCAGAGTGATAAATAGATTTCATCCCCCTAAGAGTGGTAGATGTGGAGTTAAGATGGATATAGGTTGGTTTTTATGATAATGAAGATATTAAATAGACTTAGGAAATTATATTGTAAAACATCTTAAGGTGAATGGTTAAAGCATAGACATTGGACAAGTATATTTGTATACTTCTGTTTTAAACTGAAACAAATCCAGGGCTAAAAGGAATGGATTGATTGCACTAGTCATCCTTCTATAACTTTCCAACATATGTTGGAGTAAACAGATTGTAATTTGGGTAATTTTTCTAATTGCAAACGGGAACATACTTGTGTATTGACAGGGTGGTTAGGAGGTCCCTAGAAGTGGAGTAAACATATTGTAATTTGGGTAATTTTTCTAATTGCAAACAGGAACATACTTGTGTATTGACAGGGTGGTTATGAGGTCCCTAGAAGTGATGAATTTGAATTTTTCTTGGTTTTATATATAGTATTAGGTTTTTTCTCATGCTTTTTGTGAATGGCATGGGTGAATTTTATCTTACACCCATTAGATTATCGATATGTAATTTCGGTAATTTTGATTTCAAAAGATATTTTAAAGAAATGCAATGATTTCATTTGTGTATTCAATAAACATAAGATTTTATAGTTGAGTAAAATATTCGCCATGCCTGGTGAGAGATTCGCCAAAAAATTATATATACATATCATATTATTGATAAAATCGCCTTCCATTTTTCCTATATACCATGGAGATTTGCCCATTTATTTTACATGTAAATTTAGGGGGGCTTCTTAAAATTTTCCCTGCGAGTCAAGAGTTTTTCATCTTCAACCCAAGAGAAAGAGTTTTTCATCTTCAACCTTCTTAGTATCATAAAGGTGACAAATTTTTTCATCCCAAGGTGTCTTGGGGATAGACCAACCTCTGGTTTCACTTCGAAGCTCATGAGAATTAGTTCTTTGTTCATTGTTTTTTTAGCACTAGTTGAGGCATAAAGATAATTTTGGTTAGCAAGAGTGCTGTTGATCACCTCTTTATAATACTTTAGTTTCCTTTTCCCCTCTAGCTCCTTATCAACCCACAATTTTTCCTTAAATTTGGAAGTAATAACATTTTTTATTTTATCCTTCGTCTCTAGGATGATCTCTTCCTTTATTCCCCGATAGATGAGCCAAGACTAGGCATCCTTGTATTATCCCTGCTTAAATGGGAGATGGGGGTTTTGGCTAAAGTTAGAGGTGATTTTGGGGAACCTCTTGGCTTCCATGTTGTAAAGCTTCTTCTTGTACATGCATGAGAGGCCTAAAGTGGGGGAAAGGCTAGCTTCAATGAAGAGGATAGGATATGGAATATTTCCTTTAATCTTGAGGTTGTAGGTTATAAATTGCTTTTGGATCAACTCGATCTTCCTCCGTGATTCCCTAGATATGTTGCAACCCCAAACCTCACAACCATATAAAATAACAGGGGTGACGAGAGTCCCAAAGAGGAACTTCTTCTTACTCCAAACCTAGAGATCACATGACTTACAACCATTTTTAAGCTCGTAATAAGCTTTGCAATCTCCAATAATCCTTTTCTCACTGCTATAATTCTAGTTGAGCTGATGATGAATGTCAATACCTAAATATTTATCTGAAGAAACCTTCTCCAGGCAAGGAAAATTTTAAGGATGAAAGCTTATCTTAAAGTTTAGAGACCCTGGCGAATCTTACTAGTCTCTAATATGGAAATTGTAAAATTCTTGGTCATATTTTTGTAGAATATTTAGATTCCAATGATTTTATATTATTCGATATATTATTTTGGCAATTTTTAAAGTAAAATAATGTTGTACTATAAAATTTGGGCGAATCATTTAAGAAAAAATGGAAATTGGTGAATCTTTTTTTTGGAAAAAGAATCTAAAATTAGCCCACCTACGAATATTAGCCCCTAAAATTTTCCCTGTCTCCAAGTAATTGTTATCATAGATGAAATTATCATGTTTGATCTTTTTGGACTTAATTATCATGACTTAGTCTTGTTAGTATTAACAATCATACCCATCTTGGAGCAGTAATCATGGAGGATTTTAAGGTGTTTGTCAAGATCATCATAGCTTCTAGCAAGAATAACGATATCATCAGCATAAAGGAGAAGAGTATGGCCATATTAGCAAGCTTCAAGCCGTTGTAACCGACAACTTCCAAACACTCCTCTAGCTTATCGATGTAATTGCGAAAAAGGGTAGGGGAAAGGGGTCACCCTTGCTTAACACTAATATTTCATTTAATTTCTATAAACCAACCCTTGGTAGTCTTAAGCTTGGCAACAACATTTTCGTATAGCTGAATTATAGCAACTCTTAACTTGAGAGAATCTCCTTGAGTCTTTGCCATAGCTTATCTCGAGGGACCATGTCAAAAGATTTTCTAAAGTCAACGAAACAAAAAAGAGATCAATTTTACTATTGCAACATTCCTCGACAATGATCCTAAGAGTGAAAACATGGTCAATAATTGAGTGATATGTCTGAAATTGAGCTTGGCCTTTAGCTCTTTTAACATGCCTTTCAAGCCAGAGGCTAATATTCTTTTCTAGAATGAGCCCTTTTTTCCTTTTAATATGAGTTTTGTACACACCTATTTTTTCCAATTTCATAGTTTTGTTAGGAGCATCTCTAATATCTTTCTTGGCACTTTTACAGTCATTATCATACCAAGGGTTGGAAGTTTTATTATCCTTTTTATATGACACCTTGGAAGAGAATTTGTTAATGGTAGTGGAAAGGGTTTTCAATAAAATTGTTCTAGATGAGATTGATGTTATAATTGTACATCAAGAAATGTAAATCTCTCTTTAAAACTTGTAAGAAGAGATATATTTTACTTCTATAAAAAAGGATATGCCTTTGAACCTCATTATTCTTTTTCTTGTGGTTGGTGTGCATGCCAAGATTTAGGGCTAAGGATAAAGGTATATAATGAAAGTTAGGCTGGTGGTCATTTAGGACGTCCAAACTTACAATATAATTGAGAAAACGGGTGTCTGATATTGTATAATCCACAATACTACTTCCCTACCCATGAATACAAGTCATCAGACTAGAGGAAGGCCACTTATTAATCCCATTACAAATTATCATGTCCGAGGAAATGTAGATCCTGATAAGATCGGTACCAAATAGGTTCTCAGTAGTGTCTTTAGTCTTTCTTTGGAATTTATTAGCTAATTCATAGTCCTCATCAAGCCATAGAGGGTTATGGTTATAGTTATTACTTAGGAGAGCAACTTGGCTAGTAGTGGTTCTAGCATTGAAATCCTTGATCAAAAGGATATTACCTTCATTCCTTAGACTGTGCCCTATTCTAAGGCGATGAAGGGGAAAATATTATCCAGGTTTTTTTTCCTTGTAGGAGGTAGAGTAGATAAGAGCGAAGTAACAAATTGTGAGAAAAATCCTATTGGCATTAGGATCTGAAATATCGATCGACATGTATTGAATGAAGGGGTCAATCTTATGAAGCCGAATGTGAGAAGACATACGATTTTTTATATAGCCATTTATGCCACCAAAACCTCTATGAGACGATTTCTTATTCCAAGTTGACTAGAGAATGAATCTGTCAATGTGGGGGACACTAGATTCCTCATGTTCCTAAGTTTCAACTAAGAGAATAAGATCAATAACACTCGGGATCCAACTTAACATAGGAACATTATGTCATTCAAAAGCATGACAGTTCTAGAAGAGGATCCAGAGTGTTCTTAATTCCTATTTATCACATTTATTTTGCACTCTATCTCTAATGATATATTTTCTATTTCAAATGATTTCCCATTTCCCTTCTTTTCTTTCTTCCTTCACCTTTTGTACCTCTTTCCTTAGTTCATGTCAATCTTCTGAAATAAGATCTTCATTTATAAATATTCTTGACCTTTCGAGGCTTGGTGATTTAGTAAGGACATCTAACTTATGGTCAGCACAACTTACCTTAACAAGGTTGAGTGCATGTTTATGCTCAAGTATCTTTCCCACCCTTTTTTCTTCTGTTAGATAAGTTGTTTAGATTTGTAACTTAGTTTTTAATTTTTCTTTTCCTATTTCTAATTTGTCCTCATCATTTTCCTCTTTTATGCCAACAATTATAAGCTTTAGAGCTCTTTTGTCATACTCATGGTCTAGTTCAATTAATTTGTTCATTCCCTGTTTTATGGGTTTGATATCTAAGTTATTTTCTATGGTACTTAGGGTTGATTTATTATTTAGTTTTTCTTTTAAATTCTTTTATCTCGTCTCTCAGAATGTGATTTTGTTCAACCATTGATTGTTTTTTGTGTTCAATCTATTGAATCCTATCTTTCATTCCTTGGGTTTCAATCTCAAGAGCTATCATTTTATTTTCTAATGATTTGTAGTTATTTTCAAGCATTGTAGATAATTTGATTTTATGTTCTGTGAGAATTGTAGGGAGTTACTGTTTAAGTTGGCTTTCTCTTTCTTCTCTTCACTTTTCTAAAGATTCAATGTCATCGTAAATATTCTCTAGGGTAATTTTTCTGGCTTCCCCTTTCTAGGGAGAGGTTTACAAATATGGGTAGAAGTACTCATAGATTATAACTATTAACAGTGTGTTGATATGTCCCAGAGTTTGAATGACCAAGAATCCTTGCAGAAGAACATGGAGGAGTAGCGAGAGGCCACTATTCAGGAAGAGCAACCATGCAAAAGATCCTACGCGTGAGACTTTGGTGGCCAACAGTACATAAGGATGTAAAAGAATATTGTAGGGCATGTGATGCTTGCCAAAGGATGGGGAGACCATCACAGAGGGATGAATTGCACTTAAATCCACAGATAACTTTGCAGGTGTTTGATAAGAGGGCAATTGATTTTATGGGTCTGATCCCGCCACCATGGAAAAAGACTAGAGCATGATAGTATTACAGCAACCGAATACCTGACACGATGGGCGGAAGCGCAACTCGTAAAGGAATGTAGCAAATATACGATTGTGAAGTTTATTTTTGTGTGTATCATGTCTTGATTTCGTTGCCCTAAGATATTAATGAGTGACAGGGGCACGCACTTCTTAAACGAAATGATTTTGGTGATGCTTGAAGAATTCTAGGTCTATCATCAGAAAAGTACACCCTATCACCCTCATGCTAATGGTATGGTTGAAGCCTTCAACAAACCCCTGGAGAGTGCTTTAACAAAGGTTTGTAATGCGAAGCAGAATGACTGGGATGTGCACATACACACAGTCCTGTGGGTGTATATAACCACTTGTAAAAAGATGACATGCAAAACCCCTTTTAGGTTGGTCTATGGGCAGGAGGCTATGATGCCCATGGAATATATTGTGTCGAGTTTGCAGATTGCAACACTGACTAATATGGCTGATCACGATACTATGGAGGAACATCTCGTGCAGCTGATGGAATTTGAGGAGGATCAGTTTTTAGCAGGATTTCACCAATAGGTGCGAAAGGAGCACAAAAAGGCATGGCACGATCGACATATAAAGAAGTGCACCTTCCAGTTTAATGATTTAGTCTTATTATATGACAAAAAGTTTACAACATTTCCTGGAAAGTTTCAAATGCATTGGCTTGGACCCTATGTGGTAAAGGAAATTACACATGGTGGTGCAATTCTGTGCGCAAAGCTGACTGGAGAATTGTTTCTAGACATAGTCAATGGCAGTTAATTGAAGTTGTACAAGGCTAATCCTACCCCTATACAATGACTATATGATGGCAAGATAGTCTTAGTACTCCATGCAACTACAAGGAAACACGAGATTATAAACTACACTACCCAAAAATTGGAAAGATGAAATAAGAGGGTTGTGCGATGGAAGAAAGTAGGGCCCCGAGGAGAGCTATGCCACAAAGGTTGCTGCCACGCAGCTTGGTCAAAAGGTAGCCATTGGAAGCACTGTAGATGATTGGATGGAAAATTTTCCTTTAGGAGGAGCGGCGAGGGGGCATTTATGGGGAAAATCTTTGGAAATATGCTGCCAAAGATGAAATAATGATCAAAATTTGGAGGGAACGGTTGGATTCAAATTCAAAATCGCTTATAAATCTAGCAGGTTGTCCCACATTCGAACACTTTGCTTTCAACAAGTTTTCCTTAAACTTTGCTACGAGAACGAGTGTTGTATGTCTAAGAAGGTTTGGGAGAACATTCTAGAACAACCAGAGTTCACCAACTTACCTAATTGACACCATGATATCATCTTTGAGAGAATGACTGCAACTTCCCCTGCAACATAAATTGCGCCCTATGAAGTCGCACCCTTTGTTGAAGCAACGCCCTTTGTTCCTATGGTATTTTTGACTACAACACCTAGTTCTCCTAGATCTAAGCCCTCTGCAACTGAAAAGAAGCAGAAGAAGCCACAACAGGTTTCGATGAGCAATCACTGTGAAAAATTCCCACGGAAATCCACTAGAAGGGGAAGATGGACAGAGCGCAGCAGCCACATGAGCCCCTTGATTTAGATGAAGAAGAACTATGTGGAGGCATATAGGATATGGATGTCGAGGAGGATGAGTCTATGACTCAGCTCCTGAAGTACATCCCACTGTTCAAGGGCACAACCAAGGTGCCTAAGGAGCCAGACAATGCTAAATTTATGATCTCTACACCATTGTTGTGAGAGAAGGTGGTGTTTGAGGGCGTGCTTTTGGGCCACATTCTGACACTCAAGCTAGAGGATTGGGATTTGGGAGATCATGAGAAGTTCCCTCAGCTTTTGCTAGCCAAATACTTGTCAAAAATATATTATGAGGAAACTGGGGTTACACGATTAGAACCTATGGAGTGGGTCGTGGGAGTTGAGAAAACGGGATTTACTCACCTTGGTGCATGATGGGTGTCTCTGGTTGGGAGAACCCATCCCAATTACAGATATGTTGATCCAATGGATCACCTCACTACCCTATCAAGGTGTGGATCCAACAGAAGCATTTGGAGGGAAAACAAAGGAGAAGAAAATCATAGATCAGATGAAGAGCGAGTTCGATTTAGTTAAAAAGTCACATGGATATTCGATCTGCTCCATTTCATATCCTGCGGTGCAATTCGCTGCATAGATATTGGCATGCAAGATCATGTGGAAGTGTCACGCGGATGAGGTTTCAACGCCCGTGATCTCTCTGGTTACATAATGTGTCAAAGGAGTCCAGTATAACTGGGCTTAATACCTATGTAAGGAATTCTTGGAGAATTTTCAAGAGACCCAGGATGAGGGGAAGGAATTTCATTATCCAGGTTGTTACTCTTGATAGAATTATTAGCGTGGAGGACGTTGGGGGACAACTAGTTTCTTCCTCAAGAATCAGACCTTCTGGAGGTAGCAAAGTTCTCTTCGCTTTGGGAAACGAAGGACATTGTGTGGGTCTCAGAGACTAAGATGTTCTAGGTACTGGTGGATATGGATCTATCCATGGTGATCAACTAAAGGCTGAGGTTGTCACCTACCTTACATGATCAGTATGAGCCCTACGTCGACTTAAAGGTTGACTTCCATAATTTATATGTTTATGCACGAGGATCAGAAGAAGATATGGCATAAGTTGTCTTATCTTGTTGGTGAGCCAGATGTCACAGAGATTGTCGGTAAATGACTAGGAGAGTGGATTTACCCATCAGATCCAGGCGCCAGAATGAGAAAGGCAACAAAAGGTACCACTATGCAAACCTTAGCAATAGAAAAATAGAAGGAGGCCTAGAAGGCTGCAGCTCGGGAGAAAGTTGCTACTAAGGAAGCTACTGACAAAGAGTGGGTAGCCCAGGAAACCATGATCGAGGTTGAGCAGTCTGATTCTGAGCACAACCAAGACCAAGAAGGGTCAGATGTAGAAGGGGGCGGGGGCATGGAGCAAAGAACCCCCTTTGTGGTCAGGAAAAGAAGGAAGCATACAACGTTAGGGCTGCGTAAGAAGCCGAAGTCAACTAGATTCTACTAGGTGGATTCGTTAATCCTCACTGAAGGGGACTTAGATGAAATTTGCAACAACGTCTAGGAAACTACAACAGTATTATGAACCTAGTTTAAGCAGTAGTACTAGCAGGCACTGGGAAATGTGTAGAAGGATTTGTGCGATCTACATATCCAGAGAGGCTGACTGCAAGCGAGCATAGGTCAAGTGAGTGGGATTCAAGCGAGCATGCATCAAGCAAGCATGACAGTGTTGGACACGGATTGGAATTTGGCTCTCTGCTTGATGCAATTGCTAGAAGGGACCCTGCACGTCAACTCAGAAGAGGACAATGCCCATATTTCGTAGATCAAGGATCTAGGCATCAACCTCACGACACTCCATATCCAAACCCTACATGAGTTGCACCAAGGCGTATTAGATGAGCTAAGGTTAGGAATCAGCATGCGCTGTTGGTGATTAATGAATTCAAAACAAATAACTAGTAGATCTTCGAAGAAAAGGCACATACACTAAAGGAGAAGGAAGAAATTGCTATGCGTAGCCAACACTTAGAAGCAACAATTAAACAGGTGTGTAATGAGTTGACTGAACTTAATATTACAACTGATGCAACATCAATAGAAAAGACCTAGAAGCTGGTCGTGTCGGTCAAGGAGTCTAATGATGAAATTGGTAGAATCTAATTTGAGTTACAACTACAAATTTCGGTGTTGCAATTGAAGTTGCAGCCGAAAACTCCACTAGAGGTTCAAGAGCAATGAGGAGCTACTATAAAGGAATAAATGTCCACATTAGAAGCAACAGTCAAGGACTGCACACAGTTGTTCGGGCAGGCCATGGAGCTATGGACGTCTCTATAAGAGGAACCCACTCTAGAGAATATTGGCACCAACCTTAGAGAAAAATAGCAGCAGTTTGACGAGATTAGGTCGAGTGCGTGCACTTTTCCGCCTGTACAATGGTTCACGAGACTACAAGAAGGGAAGCAGCTTCAAAATGAAATTGAAGAGTTGCATTGGAAATAGGCCATTCTTATGGCAAGAATACATCCTTGGACAGAGGAGGCTAGAAATATCACTCTGCAAAGAAAACTAAAGGGCATGCAATAGACTCAAAGGACAATGGGCCTTGCGGTGGAAGGCCCCACTACAAAGAACTTATTCAAGGAAGTGTAGCAGGCAGCTACGCAGGGAACAATTGATATGTAGGTCTTGAAGTTAGAGTTCCACGAACTCTAAGAAAGGATTGAAGTGTCAGCTGAGTGACTCAAGGAATAGTCACCAAATTGTGTTGGGAGCTTGTTGGGATGGGGTCCTTGGGGTTAAATTTTATATTTCCTTTTTGTAAAAATGTCAAGTATCTATGATTTATGGAAGCAGAGCACGAAGATAGTAAGAGTAAAAGGGAATTTAGTCCCTTAGGTGGTTAGGTGTTAGGAAGGTTTTGAGACCCGCCTATGGTCCACAAACCATGATATTGTAAAAGGAAATGCTATAAATAGAAAATTCATAGCGATTCTAGGAAGAAAATAAGAAGATAGAAGATCATTATTTTGGGAAAGTAAGCTAAGGCAGGAAAATCTATTTCTTGTACTTATGCGAAGGGGAAGGCTCCTGCAGCTGAGTGCGCGGAGATCTTGGTGAGTGTGTGGGCCCCTGCAGCCGAGTGCGCAGGGAGGAAGAGCTTTTACTTTGAAGATCACATCTAATAAAGACAATTCTGATCCATACTTTGCGTATCTGTTCATTTGTGTTCCTTTCTGCAATTATGTGTATTCACTATGTCTCTAAAAGTATATGAATATATGTTTATCTAATGCACAAAAGTAGTAGATCAAAATCATTTATGCATGATATGACTAGGTAATGACTTTCACGAAGATATAATTGTTGTGTATGAGATTTATTATTATTAACTGTTTTGAAAGGGTTAGGGTTCGCAAAGACAAAACTAGACCCTAGAAGTGTAGGAACCCATCACACAGGCCTCTAAGTACAGAAACATGGTTCTCTCATCCCCCAATACTGCTTTAGGTGAGACTACAGCCTATGCTACGGGGGTTGTTGTCGAAAATGCCAGCAATTTAGGGTTTTGTTAGTTGGAGCAAGTAGCGTTGAACCTAGGTTAGGCCCCATCGAGCCAACAATTACCTTTACGCACAAGGTCTAGTATTTCAGGAAGTATTGATTCACTATGTGGATTTCTATAGATTCCCCATTTATCCCGGTTATCGGTATATTATATCTTATCCCCTTCTTAGTTGAACACATATTCCTGAAGCTTTCCATATCACAATTGTTTTGATCTAGGAGAAGGGTAATATTTAGTTGTGAGTTTGAAAAGAACAGAGTCTTAATTTCATCGATGGTGTTGCTCCACTACTAGCAGGCCTATTCAATACTCATTTAGAGTCACTACAGGAACACAAGCATTCCTTCACTTCTAGGGAGCCTATTTAGTACCCCGACGAAGTTACTTGCTTCACCTCCCTACACAGGAAGCCTTTCTCTTCTTTCACCTCTTATTTTATTTTATTTCAATATGCTCATTGGAATTTTATCGATGTTTATACTACCAAGGTGGAAGATGGATCCCAAATTATTAAGAGAAAAACTTGTTGTTCCTTCATAGATAGTTTATATACCTCTATAATTAATATGCTCGCCATTTGTTTTCCCTTTCCCTTATCTACTTGATTGGATCAGCATGTCGAACACCATTCAAGTACTATATTGAGTCAGGGAATGAATATTCTAAAGTATATATGAGCCTCATGGTTCTGCTTATGGATTTCTGGTTGAATTAATCATATTTTCTATTCAAATATCGTTCACGTTAAAAGATATGTAGGCCCAAACAAAGAAGAGGAAGACATATTAGCTAAGATTAATTCGTCAATACAATTTCCTTTACAAAAATTTCATGCATTGTTCTCTTGAGCCAGGGAAAATCATATCTCATGCATGGTGTTATTGAATAAAACCCAAAATAAAAGACATGACAAAACAAGAAGGAAAAAATAAAAATAATAAAGAAAATGTAAGACTAAAATTAAAAACAACATGCAAGATGGAAGCAAGAAAAAAAGAAAATAAAAAAACTAGATGCGGAGCACAATGCAAGGTCCATGCAATGCAAAAGAAAACTAAAATGAAAATAGACCTACTCCTTATCTAACTAGACAGAAGTTTAGGGTTAAGTGTAGTGAAATTTCCAATGTAACCACTCAAGTTTCTTCCAACCTGTAAATACAAAAATATGAGCAATTGAAAGAAATAAAAAGAAATGTGCAAAATTAAAAATATGATCGTGAATAATTTCCACAAAAGATAGGTCTTTGTTAAAGGTAGAAACATGTCCCATAACAACTATCTTAACCATCTTGTAGCCTTACCTTTTGGGTTAGAACAACAATCATACCAACCATGAAATATTCTTGCAAATATACCTTCATTCATGTTATTATCCTTAGAAAACATCAAGGAATATCAAAGCTTATTATTAGAGACAGAGCTTGCTAAGTAAGATGCTTTGAGTCAATTATAGATTCAATCATGAAATACAAAAAAATCCTCTTGAAAACCCTAAAATCCTTGAGAAATGATTTTTCAATTAATGGCATGGAGTCAAGGGGAGAATCTTGTAAGGGAAAATGAGTCGGATCATGTTCAAAAGGCTTATTAAGATCATGAAGGCCTGACATAAACATTGACAATATATGAATTGCTTCAACTACTTGAAAAGTACATGAAAATGAAATCATGAATCATAAGAATTTATGGTCTTGATGGAATCAAAAAATTTAAAACAATTATCATCTGATAAACTAATGGGAAAATAATCAATTGAAATACAAGTCTTAAGGCCAAAGTTATGATCATATGGGTTGATTAAGACATCATCTTTTCCATTATTTTAACATAAAGATGGATCAATTTGAGTAGCTTCACAAATTCTTTGAATAATAAAATCAATCTCCTCACAAGTTGAATATGAAATGTCACTACCTTGAATCCAATTATAAGGATTATATATGAATGCTAGTATATGAAATACAAGAAACCAATCAAGATACAATGACTCAACATGTGTTGAATCAAATTCAACCTTTGTATCAACATGGGAAATTAATCTATGAATATGAGTGATTTGATTGACCAAATAACTTACGAATTCGTTAATACTCAAGAGGATATCTTGTGCCATAAGGAAAATGATTAACATTACAATATTCACAAGAAGGATAAGAAGTCGATGATTTTCAAAAGAGTTTGACAACTGTGAGTATTTCGACTAATGAGAATCTTTTTCATGATGATTAAAATGATAAGCTTTAGAACCTGTTGATGGTGTTGGACCCACCAACGTTCAGGGGATGACCCTAGTATGAAGTCCCAACTAGACCTCACATCGTTTCGTGGTGGGATTCACATCTGGTATGATGTCCCGGTTGCCATTATCTTAAATATTTGCCTCAACTCTTACTTGTCAGCACATGAGAGTGGTTTGCTTTTTCTTTTGAGAAGTGAGGTTCATGTGCCTGGTGATTGTAAGTGTCACTTGTGTTAATGGTTCTTTCACCATAGAGGGAGAGCGTGGGAGTGAGTCCCAAGTCGATTAGGGGAAGCCCCAAATCTGCTAAGAACACACAACACAACACGATGTGTATAACTTCCGAAGAAATAGTCCACACAGATGCAACAGCAACAACAAACAAGGGAAGATAACACGTATAACACTCAGTGGATTAGTCCGCGCGAGTGCAATGGTTGTTATAGCAAGTTTTATGTGAAAGGTCTGTCTAATGTCAAGGAGAGTAGTCAACATAGGTGAGACAAAGTTAACAGCACATACAATACATTTTCATTAACATATATGTATTACAACAAGTGAATTAGTTCAAGTGTTAAACACATGTTAAAGAAACATGCATTACAAGTGTTCGAGATTAGTCTTACAACAGTTACAATACATGTGTGAAAATGTGCTATCCTATTAGTAGGATTCTGAATTAAGAGAAAGTTCCAAGACACATCATTACACCATACATCACTAACCTCGTGAGCGGGGCGTTGGAGCCACTACTTACTCCTCAAAGAAAATATTACAGACTTTCAAGGCGATGTGGGAGGATCTGAGGTGAAAATTCCTTTGCATGTACAAATGAGGGGGCATTTATAGCCAAGGGTGAAACTCACCCTTGTGACTGTTCGATTACCCTTATGACTGTTTGACTTCCATGGCTTTTTGTACAACAAGTGGGTCTCTTGGACTTCCACGTTACATTACATTGTTTGACAATATGGCCCACAATAGAGATGTGGACAGCATGATTCATGACAAGACTCGACATGACAGTGATGGTACATTCTTGCTCCTGCTAGTGTGCATGTCAAGCTGCAGTTTTGTTGGTGATGGATGTCCTCATGGTGTGTCACAGCTTCACCTCCACATGGCAACATGCACGGAGTCTTCAATGGTCATTGGGTTTCCTTGATGTTGTATCCACACATTGCTCCTTGCTTGTATGTTGGAAGGCTCGACATGTTCATCTGTTCGCGAATAGTGCATGTTCGTCCGTGTATCCATTCGTGAAAACATTTTGCATGTTTTCTCGTCTGTCCGTCCGTGAGCACATCTTTTCATGATCATCCCTTCACGAGAACATACCTTTGCATGCATCGTTTGTTTGTCCGTTGGCAAACATGTCCTTCTGCATGTGCTCCCTTCGTTCAACCCATCTGTCACTGTGCCATGTTTGTTTGTGTACCTGTATCTGCAGTCATTCATGATGAGATGACATCAAATCTAAAAACCTCCTAGTCTACCATGATGCTTGATCATTTCAGATGAAGGTAATCGAGATAGAAGACAAGGTTGTGAGCTAGGATGGAGGCTCTAAGTATTGCTAATGAAAATTGTGCATGAGTCACTGGGTGATGAAGATAGGCAATCCGGATCGACAATGACTGTCTGCAGGGTCTAACTCAGCTGGAGGAAAAAACTGTGTAATTTTTGGGAGGAACAGTCTAGGCTATGGGAAGGTTTGGCAAGAAACATTTGTGCAATTTCTAGAACAAGCAAGGATCAGGATTCTGACAGCCAAAAATGCGCAATTTCTGAGGGGGAACTAGCAGTCAGCTGCTGGGTCACTGGTAGCAAAAATTGCGCAACTCCTGAGGGGAATTGGTAGTCAACTACTAGGAGTTACTGGAGGGAAAAAGTGCAATGATACTGGAAGGCTGCCGTTCTAGTCACCTTTGTGCAATTTTTGAGTTGAGTAGACTGTTGGGCAGTAGAGGACTTTCTTATGAAAACTGCGCCATTTTTTGGGTGAGCAGCCAGTCGACTGTTGGGAGGGCTGGCTGGAAAAAATGTGTAATTTTCTGAGGGAGATAGGGACAAGCACTTGGTGTGTGTCTGACTTTCTATGCAATTTTCTCAGTCAGCAGAGTGGGTAAGGTCTGTAGCCTCTGTGCAATTTTTGAGAGGAGTCAATCCTGGGGTATCTGCTGGGTCAAACTCTTCAGTTGACCAGCATGAAGGTTGATTGATTCACTTAGAGGTAGCGTAGATTGAAATGGCGTGCTTGGTGCTTCTAGACTGTTCTAGGTGATAGTCAATCAAGTTGATGGTAGGGTGATGTTCCGACTGTCAGAGTGGAATCTGGTCATCAGAACTTTAGTAAAGTGACTAAATTTGTGAACAATTGAAAGATGCATATGTGATCTTGCAAACACACACTTACATGACTAGACATCAAGACGACTCAAACCATCCACACAAACATGCTCAACATGATTGGCTGATGGTGTGAGCGACAAGCTTGGTAAACCATGACAATGCTTGCGTGAAAGTGTATGTGACTCCGTGTGTGAGTGCAATAGATGTTTACATAGCGAACAAAACATGTACACACGAAGCGAAAACCTTGAGTACAACCAGAATATGGTCACAATCATGAGAGTGACATCAACATGCAAAAGCTTGGGTGGAATGATCACATAAGGTGGGTGTGAGGACTCACACGAGCTCATGGAGTGAGCTCGAGTGCATATAGTCATCAAGTAAAACTCTCAATGGAGGCTCCAAAACTGGATGTAGGCCAAAATTTTGGAGGGTGGTTGTAGCTGCTACAAGACTTGGTGACACACTGGTAGAACTCCAGCTTCTCTGTTTTGGTTCATTGATAGCACAGGGCCTTGGCCTTTTGGGGAGTATTGAATTGATGTGTGGGTTACTTCGGCTTCCCCACTTAGCCCATGGACATAAATAGTTCACCTTTTGCCAACTTAGTCAAACACAGTAAAAAATTCAGCTTCATCATAGTGTTTCGAAATCGGGAGGGGTAGTTTAGCTCACGAGTTGAAGATTTTCAGAGTATAAGTTTTCATCTCTAGTGTTTCTCTACTACCAGCAGGCCTCAATAGTACCCCAAGGAGTCACATAGGAACACACATTTATCCACTTCCAACGAGCCTGGTTAGTACCTCGGTGGAGTTGCATGCTTCACCTCTCTGCACATGAAGCCTTTCTCTTCTTTTTCCTTTATGTTTTTTCAAGAGGACTTTGCATAGGCACTTATTTATTTTTGGGGTGGAAGAGGGATCCCGACTTATTAAGAGCAGAAGAGGTTGTTCCTTCATAGAAGCATGTAAGACCTTTGACATAGGTTTTCTTGTTTGGATTTTCCCCTTCTCCATTTCCACTAGTTGGATGAGCTTGAACACACAGAGAAAAAGGATGAGTACAGGCATGGGGCTTCCCAGTGTGAACACAGGTTCATGGTTGGAACAAAACTTCCCTTGCAAACAGCTTGTATTTTCCATCAATAATTCATCAGCTGAAGGTTATAAGAAAGCACAGAGAAGACGGACACAAGACTGGCCAATTGTTGTAGTGTCACAAGTTTCTTGAAATCTCAGCCACATACTCTATTCAAAAGCTAGAATGTAGTAGTTGGCAACACTTATTTCCGGAAGAAAAAATAGTAAGGCATCAAGAAAACAAAACAAATGTAAACAAAAATAGTAAGCAGAACAAACCAAATAAGAACAAATATAGTAAACAAGGAAAACAAAATGAAAACAACAAGCAACAAGCAGACTATGTACATGGCACAAGGCACGACCCGACCTACTGGAAATAATGCTTGAGATCTTGGCCATTGACAGGAAGGTTTTCAACCCTCCCATCAAGTGATTTCAGATGGTACGTGTGTGGGCCAAGCTTCTCCTGTACTGTGTACGGAACAATCCACAAGGACTGGAACTTTGTATGTTTTCCATTGTCTTCATGGGGCTTATCCCATTTCAAAACTAAGTCACCAATACCGAAGTTAGCTTTTCCTCTAGACTCCTTATCGAACCATCTCTTGATATTGTTTTGGTGGAGTGTCAATTTTTATTTTTCTTTCATCCTTTCTTCCTGAAGCTTATGGAGATAATCTATCCTACACTGAACTAGCTAGAAAGGCTTGCCTTGGGATTCTTAGGAAAGATGAAGTGAAGGAAAGTAGATATTGGGTGGGAGGATGGCTTCTTTACCATAGACCAGGAAGTACAGTGAGGTATTTAGATAGGGCTTGGGTGTTACATGGTAAACCATACTGCATTTGTCAGGGCGATATGCCAGTTGTGTTCTGAGAGAAAACAATCTTTTTTATTATGCAGATGAGGTTTTTATTCGTGTATTTTGCTACACCATTTCCTTGCGGGCAATAGTTAGATGAGTGTTTCATCAAAATACCATTCTATAATGAAAAATCATAATGTTTAAAAGATGAAAATTATGTTTCATTATAAAAAACAAGTGATACCGGAACACCGAAGCGTGAAATGATGTTCTGTTGGAGGAAGCTAATGACCTCCTGGTCATTCACTTGTTTGCGCTGAACTGCTTCCATCCACCGCATGAAGTAATTAGTTGATGTTAGAATGTAGTAGTGTTGCATTAACAAATGCAAGAATATTTCCCCAATGATATCTAGGTCCCACTGTTGGAATGGTTCGGTCACTGCAACAGGGTGCAGTGGGGCTGCTGATCTTCGTGTCTTTGACAGACCAGGAACTTACGAGCATAAGCGTGTGCATCCTTTATCATATGGATTGGCTTGATTTCAAGATCGTACTTTTGCAATACTATCATCCACTTCGCATGTCATTCACGCAGTTCTTGTTGTACAAGCAATGTGCGAACTGCTGGGTGAGGGACAAAGACTGTGCAATGGTACTTCAGCAAGTAGGGCCTGAAGTGTTTCACCACATTGTAAACTACATATGATTGCTTTTCGATGGCGGGGTAGTTGTGTTCTGGTCCCTGCATGCTTGTGCTCATGAAGGAGATCGGGCGTTCATCCTTCATCTTGTCCTTCTGAGTGACTATTGCAACGAGCGAATTATTGGAGGTGAAGGTGTATAGTAGGAAATATTTCTTGAAGTTTGGGCTATAGAGTGTAGGTGCTTTTGCAATGGCTTGCTTGATCTGAGTGAATGAAAACTTTTCCTTCTTTCCCCAACTATAGACTCCATATTTCTTGATCATGTCCTACATGGGCTTGACTATCTGCGCATAATCCGAGATGAACTTCTGGAGGAAGTTTATCTTGCCCAAGAAGGATTGCATATATTTCTTGTTAACTAGGTAAGGAATCTGTGTAATAGTCTAAACCTGGTTTGGATCCACATCCCACTTTTGGAAACAATGTGTCTGAGAAGATTCCCCTCAAACACTGCGAATATGCTCATTTTTCGATTCAAGGAAATCGTGAATTTCTGGCATCGCTCAAATATTTTCTTTAAATGGTGTATGTGGTCCTCTCATCTTCTTGAGAACACAGTCACGTCGTCGAGGTATACCACCATGCTCTGTTCGATGATTCCACGAAAAGAGATGTCCATGGCACGTTGAAAGGTTGTGCCTGCATTTACAAGCCCAAACCACATTCATCTATAACCGAATGTACCCCACTTGGTATGGAAGGTAGTATTAAGTCTTTCAGGCTCTGCTACCACAACCTGATTGTATCCTAAAAAACCATCGAGAAGAGAAAATATTTGTGCCCCAGATACAGTTTGTAGAATGTTGTCCATAGATGACACGGGGTCTTTGTCTGAGGAGTGGTTCACGTTCCGAAAATCAACACATAAGTGGATTTCCTTGGAATTCTTACGTATAGGAACAAGGTTTGAAACCCACATGGAATGATGAACTTTGTATATGATCTATGCATCCAACAACTTAGTGAGCTCTTTCTATATGAGGGGTTCAAGTGATGGTTGTACTTTTCTCAGCTTCTGCTGATATGGCTTGACCCCTTCTTTGATCGGAATGACGTGTCAGATGATTCATGTGTCATAGGATTTCATATATCATACTTCACACGAACACATTTCGGTACTATTTGAATAAGCATACAAAGGCTTGCCGCTCTTGTTGTGTGCAACATGTACCAAGATTGTTAAACTTCAGATCTTGGTATGTTACTAGGTTGATCAGTTTGTGCATCATGGTGGAACTATGGGTCTTGCTATTCCTTGGCCCCTAAAAAGTGTTCTTGCAAGTCATAAAGATTTTCCAATTTCGCCACACTCTTTGTGATAAGGTGGCCTTTCCTATTACCATATTCTGCTTGCAGAGAGCACTCATGCTCGTCATCATCTATCGATGTATCTTTGAAGACATTAGTGTTGGTCATGAAATGAAGTATCTCTTGCTGGTAATTTTTGAGATACAATGACAAACAATGAATGGTGTTATGTACCTACCGTGCCACTATCTCTGAATCACCTATGACTTTGAGCGCAACCATGTTGAGGTTGATGGCTTTCTGCAAGCCCAACACGAGTGCTTCATACTCAGCATGGTTGTTTGTTCACTTGAAATCCAAGTGACTTGAAACCAGATGCTTTCTATTGTATGGGTCGATCAAGACACACCAGCTCCTAAGCTGTCCTGTGTCTTTGATCCATCAAAGTACATGGTCCACAACTTGTTTGCACACGGACCGTTTGATGTGCTAGTACTACTGCTACTATTGTTGTTATTGCTGCTACTACTACTGGTACAATGCACTGTACATGTTTCATTACCATCAGTTGGGCATGGAAGGAGTCCCAACTACATGTCTAGTGGAGTTGGGGTTGGCCGTGCAGGATAACACCCCAATGATGTTTCCAGGAGGTAGTTGCAAAACATACGTTTTGCGAAGAGTGACATTATGCTTCATATACTTCTAGAAAAATACCCAGATTTGGTTGCATTTTCCCTTGTACGGAAGCCACATGTGGGACCAGTATATAGAAAAATATCCATCCAGCTTGTTGCACTAGTCTCTTCTGAGCAGTAGACTGTATTCTTCTGGTATGTCCACAACAACTATGTTGATGCATTGGTGGACTTGACCTTCATGAGATAGTTGGATGATCACGTCTCGCAGCTCACCATTGTTTGGTACCGATGTTCGATCAAGTTGGATGATTTGCGTTGATGTCTCGTTCTATTGTGCATTGATATTTTTCGCAGTGGAGAGTGGCATGATGTTGGCTGCCGCACCAGAATCAACCAAGAAGTTGTGAACATTGTAGTTAAACGTTTCAAATGATAGATGGAATGGAGGACAACTTGAGTTTTCCTATTCCATCCAAACTATCTTGAGCACAATAGAAAGTGATCTGGGAGGTGTGCTTGCTCCCTTGCTAGTAGAGGTTGCACTGTCTATTGCTGTTTGTCCTAATGCATGCAACAGGATGTCTCATTCACTCTGGATCTTAGAAAACTCAAACAAACTGATGTTCGCCCGAGTTTTCGTCATGTCATCTACAATCTTGTAGTCCAGAGGTGGTAGGCTCACCGAGGTGCCTAGGACAGGATTGATGTTCGTGTTGTCTAGCAAAGTGTTCTATCATTTGCTGCTCATGGACATACTCTTGTCCATTGCTATCTTCCCATTTTTTTTTTGTTTTCTTCTTTGGGGCAGCTAATGGATCAGCCTTCCTCAACAATAGTCTCATCCTTTCTTGTGCTTCCCCAAGTGTAAGGGGAGCCCATTTTCTCCTAAGATGGTAATGGTCATTTTGCTTTGGGGGCTGCTTCTCGGTGTTCGTTTTTGGCATTGCTTGCAAGCACTGATATGAATTCATCACATACCCATAACTTGATGCTTCATCAGGTGCAATATCTTCGTCATCATTTCTGTCATCTGGCTGCTCCTGCATATTGTTTTTTGCATTGAATGTATGGTTGCATACCGAGTTTGCAACTCACTTCCAATCCAAAGATAATTTCTTGGGGTGATGTTCTTCTTGGAACGAACAAAACTCAGGATCTTCACACTGTTCGACATTGGACATAGAGATCTGCGCAGGTTTTTGAGCAAACCGGTTACTGCGTGATGAGGTGCTTCCCTGTCTCTGTCTAGGCAGATGGTTGCTTGTGGATGTGTCCATTTTCTATTGTTTAAGCTCAGACACTTTTGTTTTCAAGTACTTGATGAGGTGAGTTAGGGTTTCAATATCATTTTCTTCTTTGTCTCTACCCTTGCTCGCCATCGCTTGGGACTTCCTGCTTGCATCTTTGGATTCCTTTCCTGATTCATCATCCTTGATGACTCAAATTGCATGCAGGTATTTTTCTACAACAATTCCCTCTTTTCACTTTCAAAAAGTGTTGGTTTAGCAGCTCGCTTGAGGAACTGCAGAATGCTGGTCAGCAGTGTGGATGTGTAGTAATCAACGTTGATGGAGTCATGAGGTTTGTTGTCTTGTACAAATTAGCTCAATATACATGTAAACCTCTAGTTGAAGTCTCTTACCTTTTCTTTCGACTCCATCTTCAGGCTTCCCAATTCTTTGAGTAACATAGCTGGGATCTTATCATCAATAAACTTTTCAAAGAACATGCATTTAAATGCACCCTAGTTCTGTACAGAGTTTGGTGGAAGGTTGTGATACCATACAAATACTTTCCTATCCAAGGTACATGGAAAGAATCTACAAGCTATGTCGTCATGTCATACCTCAAGTGTCTACAACTGCAAGTAGAAGTTATGCAAATGGTCATTTGATTTCACAGTGATGTCACGGTTGAACTTGATGTTCATTCTCTCCGCTCGCTTTGGCATCTTGTGCAAAACAACTGAGAGAGCCAATGGTCCCTAAGTCATCCATTCCATATTTGGGTCAGCCATCTCTTCTTCTTCTTTGTCTTCCTCCTCTCTTTCAGGATCCGATAGTTCCGGCTCCGAGTCCATTGGTTTGTCTCCACCTCCACCTCCTCCGTTTCCTTCCCCTCCACCTCCTATACCAAAGTATGATCCCAAGATCACAAGGGTGTCTTGTTCACCTTGTCGGAAGACCGGAGGTTCCTCTCTATCTTCAATAGCTTCTGCCAAACCTTCACATGTTCCAATAACTTCTTCCACTGATGGTACAACAACCCTTGTGGGAGTTGCTTTTGGCTTCCTTGATGTGTATGAAATATGTTGTATGCTTAGCATCAGTCTGACTCCTTTCGCAAACTAGAAGGTGATGGGACGGACGTAGAAAAGGTAATGATACAAAATATTGTGTTCAGTCTTGGGAGGTGAGAAGTAACCAACTGTAGAGTTGATCGTAGGTGAGAGGGAGTGTGAGTTACTACCTTGACCAGATGGTTGATGAGTGAGTGTGAGAGGACATTCAACCATATACAATTGGTTGGCCTCCTTCTAGTGCTAGAATTGTTGACGGTGCTAGACCTACCAACATTCAAGGGATCACCCTGGTATGAAGTCCCAACTAGACCTAAAATTGTTTGGTGTGGGAGTCCCATCCCATATGATGGCCTAATTGCCATTATCTTAAAGATTTGCCTCAACTATTACGTTTTAGCACAGGAGAATCGCCTGCTTTGTCTTTCCAGAAGTGGGTTCACGTGCTTAGTGATGTCACTTGTGTCAATGGTTCTTTCACTGTAGAGGGAGAGGGTGGGAGTGAGTCTCAAGTCAGTTGGGGGAAGCCCAAGCTCTGCTAGGAACACACAACACAACTGGACATGCACATCTTTTGAAGGAACAATCCACATGGATGCGGCAGTCGCAACACACAACGAAAGATAACATGCATAACACTCAAGAGATTAGTCTACATGAGTGTAGAGGTTGTTATAGAAGGTTTTATGTGAAAAATCCGTCTGATGTCCTGGAGAGTAGTCAACATCGGCGAGACAATGTTAACATCATATACAACACATTTTCATTAACATATATGTATTACAACAGGTGAATTAGTTCAAGTGTTAAACACAGGTTAAAAAAACATGCATTACAAGTGTTCAATATTAGTTTTACAATAGTTGCAATACATGTGTGAAAATGTGTTGGCCTCTTAGCAGGCTTCTGAATTAAGAAAAAGTTCCAAGACACATCGTTACACCATAAATCACTAACGCCATGAGTGGGACATTGGAGCCACTACTTACTCCTTAAAGAAAATATTACATACTCTCAAGGCTATGTGGGAGGAGTTGAGGTGAAAATTCCTTTGCATGTACAAATGAGGGTGTACTTATAGCCAAGGGTGAAACTGACCCTTGTGGTTGTTCCACTACCCTCATGACTGTTTGACTTCCATGACTTTTTGTACAACAAGTGGGTCTCTTGGACTTCCATGTTACATTACATTTTTTGACAGTATGGCCCACAATAGAGATGTGGACAACATGACTCATGACAAGACTCGACATGACAGTGATGGTACATTCATGCTGTTGTTGGTGTGCATGTCGAGCTACACTGTTGCTAGTAATGGATGTCCTCATGGTGTGTCATAGCTTCACCTCCGCATGGAAACATGCACGGAGTCTTCGATAGTCGTTGGGTTCGCTTGATGTTGCATTCACATGTTGCTCCTTTCTTGTATGTTGGAAGGCTTAACAGGTTCGTCTGTTCGCGAAAAGTGCATGTTCTTCTGCCCATCCGTCCCTGAACAAATTTTTCATGTTTGCTCATTCATCCATCCACGAACACATATTTTCATGATTATCCGTTCGCGAGCACATCTCTTTGCATGCATCGCTTATCATCTGTTGGCGAACATGTCCTTCTGCATGTGCTCCCTTTGTTCATCCCATCTATCATTGTGCCATGTATGTTTGTGTACCTATATCTGCAATCACTCATGATGAGCCGACACCAAATCCAAAAACCTCCCAGTCTACCATGATGCATGATCATTTCAGATGAAGGGGATTGGGAGAGGAGACAAGGTTGTGAGTTGGGATGGAGGCTCTGGAAACCACTGATGAAAACTGTGCATGACTCACTAGGTGATGAAGAGGGGCAATCAGATTGAAAGTGACTATTCGTGAGGTTTGGCTCATTTGGAGGACAAAATTGCACAGTTTTTTAGAGGAATTGTCTAGGCTACAGGAAGGCTGGGCAAGAAAAATATGCACAGTTTCTGGAAAGAGAGGGAAGCGAGAGACTCACACTCAAAACTCTTCCATTTCCTGAGGGGAACGGGCAGTTAGCTGTTGGGTTACTGGCACCAAAAACTATGCAATTCCTCAGGGGATCTCACAATCAGCGGCTAGCAAGAAAAATTGCACTTATGCTGGGAGGATGGCCTGTTGGTCACCTCTACGCAGTTTCTAAGCTGAGAAAATTGCTCGGAAGCAAAGGACTTTCTCATGAAAACTGTACAATTTGTTGGGTGAGAAGTCGGTCGATTGTCAGGAGGGATGGCTGGAAAAACTTCACAATTTTCTGAGGGAGACAGGGACATGCACTTGGTGTCTATCTGGCATGTCTACAAAATTTTCTGAGTCAGTGGAGTGGGTAAGGTCTGCATACTCTGCACAATTTTTCAGGGGAGTTAGTCCTGCAGTGGTTGTCAGGTCAAACTCTTCAGTTGACTAGCATGAAGGTTGATTGATTCGCTTGATTGAAATCGCTTGCTTGGTGCTTCTCCATTGTTCTAGGTGATAGTCGATTGAGTCGATGGCAGGGTGATGGTCTGACCGTTAGAGGGGAATCTGGTTGTCAGAACTTCAACAAATTGACTAAGTGTGTGAACGAGTGAAAGATGCACACATGATCTTGCAAACACACACATACATAACTAGATGATGAGACAACTCATACCATCCCAACACACATGCTCAACATGACTAACCGATGGTGTGAGCGACAAGTGTGACACTTTTGATTGATCGTTGGTCGATTATGATGATGCTTGCACAACAATGTATGTGACTCCATGTGTGAGTATGACAAATGTTTACATAGCGAACACAACATGTACACATGAAACGAAAATGTTGAGTACAACCAGAACATTGGCACAAGCATGATAGTGACATCAACATGCAAAATCTTGGGTGGAATGATTAAGCAAGGTGGGTACGAGGACACACATGAACTCATGGAGTGAACCCGAGTGCATGCAGTCATCAAGTAAAACTCTCAAAGGAGGCTCTGAAATTGGATGCGGGCCAAAATTTTGGAGGGTGGTTGTTGCTGCAACAACAGAACCTTGTGTGTCCATGGAAGATGTGGAATCCAATATTGAATTTGATGCAAGATATTTACATGAAGGATTATCTCGGAAAATCCAAAAAATTATTAAGAATGAGTCTACATCCAGGGAAACAATGCGAAGGAAAGAAATTTGCGAGAGAATTCATATCTAACATTGTTCAAGGATCTCATCAGGATTGTGAGAACCTGGTATAGCCATTAATGGTATTTGAAGTGTCTCTACCCCCTAACAAGTCACAAAACTATGAAATGTTGGATAAGTACAATTTAAGAGGTGAGTGAGATTGTGCACCGTATGTGAAAAAATACTACCAGCTACAACAAGAAAACTATTATATGAATAATATCCATCTATAACATTGCTTTAATAAGATTTTTCAACTTCAACAAATATGTTAATCAAGTCATAAGGTTCTTCTAATTATGTATCTAATAATATATAGATCGGAGAAAACTGATGAGAAACCTATACTAAATAATTATCCCAATGCAAGAATGGAGTTTGCAAAGCATGGGATGGATGCTTGATAAGTTGATTAATTTATTCTTCTTCATGAATTATATCATTGTCCCGTCGATTTACAATTCAACTCATCGATTGTGAAAACTAAGAGCATGTAATATTTTCATCACAATTTCATTCATTACAAGCAAGAGAATAGAAAAGAAAGTGGGTTGAAGAAGATGTGTCCATAATAGAATCTTCTTTCACAACATTAGATTCTAGATTTAAACTTTTCAAATAGAAACCTTCTTAAGAAATCAAAAAATCAATGGATGTACCTAGGAAATCATCACCACAATCATAAATGGGGTCATGGTAAACATAATTATGGTTTCCCAAGGCTTGAGACTGATTAAGAATCATGATTTCATCTGATTGACTACTGAGATCACTATATTCTAAATAAACCAATAATTAATGCCTATTATCTTGACATGAATGATTTTGAAAGATAGAAGAGAGATTAAGATCATTTTCACACTTCTGTCTCCCTACGTGTGAAATGCCACCACCTTCTACTTGATCACCATTTGGACCAACGAATTTAAAATCAAAATTATCTGAAGGACTATTTGGTGGATTAGATTGATCAAGCAGATCAAGGTACAAAGGTTCATGACATGTAGATGATAGAGGATGATAGTTGTCCCTTGAAGAAACAACAATTTTAATCCTGGCCTGACACATTTGCCCAAACAATCGGCCCTCTCCCCTCAGCCTCACTCCCATTACCAGCACTCCATTGAATACGCGGTCTCTACATTTTCATAAGTCTGGCCTGCAATTTATGGTTGGAAGGATTGCACCTCGACACATTCAGCTAGCTATCAGAAACGACAAGGAGCTCAACAAATTTCTAGTAAGCATCCACACTTCTGAATCGCAATAATATCAGGGTCAAGGCACTGAATGAAATTGGCGATATCGGTTTGATTCTTCTTGAGTCATAGTAAAAGACTGTTTGTATTCCATGACATGAACTTGAGGGGCTCCTTCCTCATGATGCCACCTGCTTCTTCTGTTGTCTCCCATGCCGTTTTCATATATAACACTGACCTCTATGCACTGCTTTCATATATATAATTGTTGTGCATTGCTTTTAAGTACTGTTTTGACATATATATATTGTATCCACGCTGTTTGGATGTCATATCCCATATATACGCTGTTTTCATATCCCATGGTATATAACGTTGCTTGGTTGTTTGGTATATAACATTGTTTGGTTAGATACTATCCCAAATGCTCCTCCATACTACTCTGATATATATATCTAATGCTCCTCCATACTACTCCATATATATTATATATTTATATATAATATATAATATATAACATTTTCTGGTATAACCATACTACCTCTGTCTTTTAAATATACCAAAAGTGCAATTTTTAACCACCAGAAGTGCAATTTTTATATATTGGTAGCAGGGTAAATTTAAAAAAAAAATGCATTCACTAATATCTATTGTGGGAGTGGTTCTCACTCGTAAGGAGAACTATCCAGAATGGTCACAGAAAATCAAACACACTCTCACTTTTAATGAGTTGTGGAAAGGAGTGTGTGTTGGAGACGGAGTCAAAGAGCCAGAACAGCCTACCTCAGACAAGGAATTCGTCATTTGGGAACATAAAAACAGCAAGGATTATGCATTGATTGCAACATCAGTAAATGAAGAGGTGAGTCACCATATTTTTCCATTTTCAAATGCTTTCGAAGCCCTACAAAAACTGAAGGAACTCTATGACTCACACTCTGCACTTGAAGTTGTTCAACTCATGATTAAATTGTTCACCCTTGAATTACAAAATGATGATCCTCTTGCTCTTGCACCAAAAATAAAATTTATTATGCATGATATCAAAGTCACTAATGTTGAATTGGACATTCCTCTTATAGCTTTTCTCAAGGCACTTTATCCCACTTACTCAAATTATGTGAAGTCATTGCAAGAAAATGGAAACCTCAAAGATATTACCTTTGACTCCCTTGTGAAAACATTTGCTGAAAGAGAGAAAGCTTTTCGAAAGAAGACAGCGCCCCAGTCTTCTGAAGAGGTTGCCTATCTTGCACATAGAGAGAAGAATCTTGCTCATGATTCTTCAAATGAAGAGGTGGTCGAAGAGGAAGAGGAAGAAATTTTAGAGTCAAGGGGGGTAGACACTCTAAAGGAGAAAAGTCAGATTTGCACTGCATACACTGGAAAAGAGATGGATCACATGATGCATCAACATGCAAGTTTCCTTGGGATATAATTGAGCAGGAAAGAAACCAACCCAAAGGTAAAACTAATGACAAAGAGAAAGGTAAAGCACCTGAATCCACTCACTATGTTGTGGCACACTTAATATTGGAGTAAATGAAGATTTATTTAATGCTCCACTTGCTTCTTGGAAAAATGGTTGGTTGCTTGATTCAGGATCAACTTGCCACATGACTTTAGAAGAGATTTTTTTAAGAATTTACTGACAATGTTGATGGAGTAGTATACTTTGCAGACAAATCAAAACTCAAGCCATCAGGGCTTGGCACAATCAGGCTTAACTTGCCCAGTCTTCCAGACTTTCTTTTGCATCATGTTCTATTTCTCCCACAGCTGAGGAGAAACTTGTTGTCCTTCATCCACATCTGCCAGTAAGGACACTCCATTCATATGTTTAATGGAAAGCTTGAGGTGAGAAAAGCATCATACCACTCACTTGTCATGACAGAGATAGAAGAAGAAAGGCTTCTCAACTTGTAGGGTACCTCTGTTCATGCACAAAATCTCTCATACAATTCTCATTATGAAGAAGGTACATTTCCATCAAGTTTCTTATGGTATGCTAGATTTGGACACTGGAACTATGACAACCTCTACTTGTTGAAGAAAAATGGTGTTATTGGTTTGCCTGCAATTCATAGGAAACTTTAGCAATGTGATGCTTGCATTCTAGGAAAGCAAAGCAAACATTCTTTTCATGATTCACATTCTAGAGTGTTAGGTTCCTATATCAATAGGAGTCATAATTTTGATTTGACTAAGGTTAAGCCTTGTAATACTGTACATACCTTTTCTTTCTGCAAATGTTTTCCATATTAAAAAATTAAAAAATGTAAAGAGGGTATGTCCTAAAAAAAATAATCAAAGGACAAAAAGAATGAAAATAGGTCACAAAAAATGAAAAATATGAACCCCAAGAAAACAAAAAGACCATGAAAGTGTGCAAGTCAAAATGCTGCTACTATTCACTTTTTATGCTTAATGAATGATTTTGTTCAACTTGTTACTTATGCCACAATCCTTGAATAGTCAAAATGTTTAAACTTGACTATTTCATGTTTTCATTTCATGTCTATAGATAGAGAATAAAATCTAACCAAACAACGTAATCTTGGTAGATAATTAGATAGGTAGAGTAAATAAAAAGAGCTCAACTGTGTAAACTGAGCCCTTGGATGAAATAAGGTTTGATTTAGATAGTTTGCTATGTAAAGAAAAGAAAATGTTGATAAGGGTTTGCTAGCTTCAATGCACCCTTATAAAGTGAAGAAAAAATGGTAGAATGAGTAGATGGGTAAGTAGAATAAAGGTTGCAAAAGTATGGTGATTGATTAAACAAAAAGCATATTTATCATTTTTCATCATATGCTCCAAATATGAATGGTCAATGAAGCATGTAAATGGATTTCAAAGTCAATTAATTAACTTCCCCCATTCATTTCACCCCTGTACTCAACTAATTTCCCATAATAAAGTTCTAAGTATTGAAAACCTTTAAGTCAAAGAGGCTCAAAGCATTTCTCTGACTTTTGGAGGGACCAAACCCTTGGCTCAAAGACTTATGGATATCAAGTACTAGACTCCCCTCATAAATTTCATCCCCCCACCCCCCACTAGTTCATTAATTTTCCTAATAAAACTCTTGTTCCTAAGGGTAAAACAATTTTTTCCTAGGAAAAGCACTTTTCCCCATATAAAGCACTTTCATACCATAAACCCACAAAAATGTTTTACCCTAAGTATTAATGTAAATAGGTGAAAAACATGTAATTCACAAAAAAACATTGTATTTAGTATTTTTCCCTTTTTCTGCCCATTTTTCATATTAATTGCTGACTTTTATTAATATTTACAAAATCCCCGAAAAACCCAATTTCCATATATATTTAATTCGCATGTATAAATTAGCCCTACACCTTAGTTTAATTATAAACTATACTATTACCCATATCCTACAAAAATAAAGAACCCCGCCTTAGCCATTAATCCCACATTTAAGCACCCCGATGAGATTAAACTCTAAATTAATCTCATACTGCCATAATTAAGTGCCCGCCGGGCCCCCCACTAGCCTCCATGCAGCTTCCCCACCCGATCATCGTGCGATCATCCCCCTCTTCATTCGACGACCCTCATCCATATCGGGCCAACCTGACATCTTCCCTTTACTCACCTGATAAAGTGGTTTCTCCCCCAACCCCCGATGTTACATGTCATCTAATGAATGGAATCAGGCGGCCCCTCCTAAATACCACCAAGTGCCCAAAAGCGGTGCGATATAAGTCGTTTACTACCCTCCCGCTATGTGACAAATCAACCACTGTTCACCCCATACTCGCCAAAACTAACGTTTTTACGTATAAAAGCCAAAAAGCCCCAAACTGTTTGTTTTTGCTGACATTTCATCTACAAGCCTCTATACGCATGCACGATACCTGCAAACGTTGAAGCCGCCAACCTACGTACAATTTCACTCAAAAGACACTACAGACAACCCAGTCGGCCTTGCAGCCTATAAAAGCCCATTCAACCACTTGCGGTCGCTAGCCACCCTGCTTAGAACCAATTCACCCCAGTTCTAGGTATTTAAACTAGAATTCACCAAATACCCTGTCAATTTTGAAAGTAACTAGCTACTGAGTATTTTAGTTAAGATAAAATTAATTAAAAACTGCACACCTTGCTGAACACCGTTGCCATAAATACTTCAAATTACCCTCCCCCATTACTCAAATCCACAAGAACTAAGAATGGTGGCCCCTATTGCTATGGATGTGAGACCCATCTCCATGCCCCATTTGGACCTAGACCACCTTCTCTTAGTTGATAGAGATTTCTAGATAAAAGATACCACTGTTATAGAGCTCCTACTCAAAATACATTGCCAAAGTAGGGATAGGTTCCTGAACCATGCTGATGAAATTGGCCTTTGGGAATCAAATTTTCCCAAGTATCAGTTCCCCAAGTCCACATTTTTCCTGAAATTGTACATATGTGCTATGATTGCTACATCCCGAGTCAAAAAACCATCATGTCTCATGACCAGAAAGTAATTTTCACCATCACTCCTGAGTCTATCAATGAGATGCTGCAGCTCCAATCAGGGCCAAACCTAACTCCCCTCTCAATTGGAGACCTGTTAGACTTATATCCCAAACTCAATTCTGCAAGATTAGCCCAATTGATCCAAACCTTCATCATAGAAGAGAAGTACACCCCCAAAGACCCCCCTCCATATGTAGAAACTATATTTTCTCCTTGGGGCCGAAATATTGTATCAATGATATCTTGTGTTTTGCGTTACTCCACAAGTGAGTACATTGATGAAATCATCCTGGCTTTCATGTCCATCTATACCCTAGGACAACCTCTTGCAACTATTTATGACTTTTCCACATTCATAGTTGACATAATGCATGAGTAGTTCACAAGAATGGGAAATGAAAGGGTTTTCGAGTACTCCTCAGTTCTTTACCACACATTTATATATTATCAATCAGAGAAATTCCCATTCACCCTTCAAAAACTGGACACCAAGGGTCATCCCACGTCAATCATTTTTTGGACCCCATTGATCCACTAGTACCCGTCTCCATACTCTTACTCTGATTTTATTGATTTATTTGTACACCCAGTCATGGCAATGTTCACTGGAAGCCGTCCTCTAAGGATCAGTCCAGAAATAAAAGGAGTCCTCCATTTATCTAAACAGACCAATGTTGGTGACTAGTACCTTTACCAGAACCATACAGAAATCAAGATTTATGGTAGCATGTTGGCACCATACAAACTACCAAGGTAACTCCCAATGAGGCTATTTACATCAGAATACTATAGGCAAATTATAAATGCAGATGAAATAAACTTTGTCAATGCCAAGAAGAAGGCCAATTTCAAAATAAAAGACCAACTAGGCCCCTTCATATGCAACTCTAGAGAGGCTGGCTAAGAGGTAGACTTAATATTACAAAGGATGAAGTTCCAAAGGAGTTTTGTCTGGAGATACGATCCTTTGGAATTCATCAGAAAAAAGACACAAAAGGTCAAGCTAGGACCTTTCATTCACCACCCCATACCTGAGATAGAAGCGTATGCAAATCAAACAATATGGGTAGAAGGTACCCTAGTAGACTAGGACAGCACCAGAATAGATATTGAGAATTCTCTTATTGATTTAGAAAAGCAGCTTGATGACAGCTCTTTTCTGCAGGTACCAGAAAAACCAGAAACTACCATGAACACTCCTCGAGTCATGTAGACTCCTCAAAATGAGGAAAAGGCCCCAAAAGGAAATAGAGAAGCAACTTCCACCTCAGGGATGGCCACCTCTGATTTACAGCAGGAATCAAACAAGAGGCAAAGGCTAAATCCAGCCTCTGAGTAGGTATACACTCAAGTCTCAACTAAGATCACCAATACAAAAGTATAAAGAAGTAGGCCTGCCACTCCATATAAAGGCATACAAGAGCCTTCCACTTCACAAACACAAGTATTGGAAAGGCAACTCAGTGTGGAAGTATCTTCCTTCAGAATGCCTGCAGACAAAGACCAAGACATCAAGGAAAGATATAATGAAATCAAGGCTAGAAATGAGAGGCTCAAAGCCCAAACTTATGCTCAATACCTGAAACTCACCCCTACCAATCAAACAAGGCTAATGTCAGCCTTTGACATTAAGGAGGGGAAGATGTAGATGACCTTTGTGAAGCCTATAACTCAATAGCCAAGAACAACATTAGATTTCAAGAAAATAGATTTTGAAGTGTTGGTAAGGGATATCCATCCCATAGACCAAATTGAGCTACACAAGCAAACAACGAAGATGATATACTCCACTTTGACTGGAAAGGCCATAGCTGACCACCAGCTATAGAACTCTTTGAACAATATCTCGGCTCAATTCCAGTTAGAGAAGGCCTCCTCACAGGCCAAGGACACCAGGATCAAGTCCTTAGAGAACTTAGTAATTAAATTGGGACACGATCCCAAGGATATAAAAGCTGCAGAACAACTTATTAAAAAGAAAAATGATGACATAGCTGCATTTAAAAAACAGCTAAAGATATCCCAGCTACTTCATCCACAAACATTAGAGGTCTTGGAAGCCCGGCAAGAACATGAAGAGCTCATGGACTTGGTCCTGAAGATGAATGACCAACTAAAGGAGACAGAGAAGGAGTTGGAAAGTTTAATTCAATCAAAGCAAAGTGAGTTGGCCACAACTTCTAGAACTATCATCCCCACGGTATCCACAATAGTTCCTTCTACCCTGGCAGCATCATTGGCACCTCTAGTTCCAATTGCAAAAACCTTGCCAGTAGCAACGAAATCTACATCAGCAACAGGGACATCAGGAGGGAAAGAAGCAGAACTTGTGAAATCCATGGAAGAGATGTCTATCCAGGCTACAAAGATGAAAAAGATAAAGGAAAAAGTGTTAAGTTTGGAAACAAACTACAAACTTGCCCAACTAAAGCAGAAAGAAGAAACACAAAGGGCCCGGAGAATGGGTGAGAAGATCAAAATCATAGAAAAGGATTTAACACTTGAGAAGCCACTTGGACAAACCAAAGAAATGTTGTGGGCCAATATCATTGACTCTGTCAATGATATTTGGCCATCAATCCAAGTTATTTTTGAGAAAACAGAGCTAGTAAAGATAGCTACTGAAGCTATCTAGAAAGTGAAGGAGGAATTGGGAAATAAGCCTGAGGATGCAAATAGACTCATCATTTCCTCAATAGAAAAAATAGATATGAACTACAGGAGCTGAACATTGAAGACAAAACCGCCACCATTTAAAAATAAGGAAGGTCCTTTCCAAAAGGAACCTTATGCTTAATTTGGAAGAAAAGTGCCACAATATGCAGGTAGCCATTGATAGCTTCATGACTAAATTTTAGATTTTGAGGGAGAAAGGTCTGCCAAGTCCTATGGTCATTAATGACAAACTCATGACACAGTAAGACTATGGGGATAGACTTAGAAATTTGGCTAAGGATCAAGCCAGTTCTTCATCCATTAAAGCCTTGCCAATGGGCAAAGTATTATATGACACATTTGAGAACTTGTTTTTCCTTGAGCATGAGGTAAAACATTTGTTCCTCACCAAGCCCAATTTTGCAAAGTATACCGAAGCTGATAAGATCTACAGGAGAATGGTAAATGTGAAATTACCACATGCAGAATGGTGGGAGACAATAACAAATTTACTATGATAAATTAACAGCTAAAAGTTACCCCAAAGTAAATATGAAGGCAACAGGATGAAATAGGTAAAGACAGCACAATAGGGTTGTTGAGTTACGCAATGGGTATGTATTTTTTTTTGCTAAGTAAGGTTAATCTATTAAGAGAGAAAAAAAGCTATTTACAGAGTGGATCTGGCTGTAAGTGAAAACAGCCTATCTCATCTTGCTGGAGAGCTAGTTCTAAGACTGCCCCAACAGAGGGGAAACCAGTCTGATAGTGCAGGAATTACAAAAAGAAAAAGGATATCATTGAACACTTTCCTCGGTTTTCTGAAAAGAGCTAACAAGACAACAAAAAACCAGCATTTCATCCTACTGGATGCACCTACATGGACAAAACAGAGGTGGAACCAGACATTAGATGAAGTGCCACCTGGCATTGGGAATGATGAGCTCCGTGGCAAGTTCCTCCACTATCGGGCAGCTCCAATTTTCGCAGTTGTCCGGCTGAGATTGCTCGCCTTCACCTTCTACCCGCTGCGTGTTTTCCTCGTTCAACTTGCTCATCTCCTTGGCTGGTGAGGCACGCTGAGGCTCTGAATCCTCATGCCTTTTCCGCATAGCCTCCTTCCCTTTCCGCTTGGGCTGACCACCATACTCAATTTCCTTGTCTTTGCTTACATTCTGTTGGGCTCTGTGTTGACTGGGTTCCGCTTGAAATGTAGCACTTCCAGAGCAGGGCTCCTGGGTGTTCTGAGCCGCTTCCTCAGAGAAGGAGATGGAAATGGTTGCAGTGATGACTGGCTGATTAAGAGTGCTGCGGAAGTGGAAGAGCGTGGCATGGGGGGAGGGATGCTATGGCAGAAGGAAGGGAGCTGAGCGAAGGCCTGCTCTGCCACGTCCGCTCCTAGTGTTGGGGTAGCGAGGATTTTCCGTAGAGGAGGAGGGAGAGCCCGAGGTGCTTCACCTCCTGACCTGTTGACGAGAGGTGCCACCCATCGAGCCACCCCTTCTGCTTATTAAACGCTGCCGCACCATGATGGGAAAAGGAGCAGAGAGAGCGCACAGGTACTCTGAGAGTTGAGAAGATAACAGATATGGAGTAGGCGGAGGGCGCGACTCAGAAGCTAGGCGAGTCCCAACAGCCTCCCATAACCCACCTCCTCCCAACCAACGATACATATGGAGCTTCCAGTCGAGTCCATGGCTGTACACGAATTTAACTTCAACCACCTCTCCTCGGCTTTCCTCCACCATTACTTTTGCATTAAATGGAGCTGAGGGCCAGCTTACCCTGAAGCATGCGGAGGTGATGGTCCGTTCCCCATTTCGACTATGCATACCTTCTTCCCGGTGCGCGAAGCCATGTGATTGCCCCTTCCGCTGTATTGAACACGTCCTTTCCTTAGCCCGGTGGTGCGGGGCTGGCAGGTGTCGTTCAGCTTTGCCACACCCCTGTCCCATCTCCCTAATTGCCATTGAATCACCCGCATCCAGGGAGTTTGCATCCTTTTGGACCAGAATGTTGCATTCCTGTTTCTGTTCATGATTCTGAATTATATCTAGGGCCCCTGTTAGGAGAGAGTGCCTATTTTCAACTACCAGATTGGCAAGGTGATCCACTACCTTGTTGCTTTCCCGCCTAACATGGTTGAAGATGATTGCTCTGTTGGTGTTGAGAGTATTTTCTATGGCTTCTAGTCTGGCCTCGAGTCTCCAGCTAGTGGAGATTTTATTTGCATGAGCTCCATTGAGCAGCTATTTGGCCATGTTGATGAGGAGTTGGGAGTCTCCTTCGATCTCCAAAGGATGGAAGTCGTGGTGTTGGGCTAAGAGTATTCCTTGCTAGAGACCCTCTAGCTCAGCTGAGTTATTTGTGTCCCATCCTATATTGCCGAAGTAGATTAAGAGAGGAGAACCCTTATGATCTCTAAAAATGCCGCTGAAGCCTGCATTCCCTGGGTTACCCTTAGAAGCTCCATCAAAGTTAAGCTTATATCTGTGTCTGGGGGGGGGAGCCAAAGATGCGTGCTGATGCTTGATTTTCTGTTAGGATTGCAATCGGGGCTTCCTTGCTGGAGTTGGAGGTTCCAATTTTCCCATATTGTTTTTTCATTAGCCTGCGTGGGAAAGTCATCTGGAAGCCACATTTTAAGCGACAAAGTTTCTTCCAGGTTCTTGACGAACTTGTCCCAGATGATTTCTGATGGAGTGCTTTGGTCCTTGAAAATACGCTTGTTCCTTTCTTTCCATATAGTCCAGGTGAGGAAGCCAGGTATGATTCTCCAGAGATGGTTTAGGATAGTGCTTTTGTAGGGACTTTGGTGCCAGAGGCGAATGGTGTTGATGATGTCCTCAGATGTTCGGCAATTTCTTTGACAGCGGAAACTAGTTTTCTCCCACAGATGGTTGGCCAGAGAATAGGAATCCAAGAGATGTTGTATCGTTTCCTCTTGAGAATGACAGTTGGGGCATATGGAGGGCCCCTGTATGTTCCTTTTTCTTAAATTGTCCCAAGTTAGAATTTTACGATGCCTAGTGAGCCACAGGAAAATTGAGACTTTGGGCCAAATGCCCGGAGTCCAAACCCTTCCCCAGATGGGATCCTGAGGCACATCATCTTGGCACTTGATTTTGTAAGCTTCTTTCGTGGTGAAGGAGCCCCGTGGGGTATATCCCCATCTCAATAAATCTTTACCTCCGGTGTATCTGATTCTTTGTTTTTGGAGTTCTCTTTCCAGGTTTTCTCTTGTTTGATTGTCAATATTTCTTATCAGTCTGTCAGGGTGCTTCCATTGTCTGTAGCCTTGTTTGATCTCCTGTAACCATTGTTGTTGGACCGTTTCCTTTTGTTGTTCCTCCCAATCATAGCTGGGCTGGAAATTAAGAAAGTTGTCAAGCCTGGGAAGCTGATTCCAAGCGTCTGTCCATAAACGAGCTATATTACAACTTCTAATCTCCCAAAAACTATGTTGTTGGATCAGTGAGAAGTGATGACTGGCTGCATTCCACATCAACGAGCCTTTCTCAACAGGGGTGAATCTGATTAGCTCCTCCATTGGTCTGTGGTTGGTGTATTTGGCTTTCCAGATGACCGCCCAGGGCTTGTTTGGTGCTGTAAGCCATTGCCACCAGATTCTCGCACCCATGATTTCATTGCTGTGACTAGGGTCTCTCAAACCTAAGCCTCCTTTTTCCTTAGGTTTGCAAGAAGTATTCCAATTAACCAGGGCCCATTTACGATTTGTTCCGTGTGTTCCCCACAAAACGTTGTGCTGAAGATCTCTGATTCTTTTAAGTGCCCATTTAGGTGCTGCTAGGATTGAGAAGAGATATGGGGGCATTGCCTGAAGCACCGCTTTGATAAGGACTAATCTACTACATGTGTTCAGAGCTCTAAAAGTCCATGAGGAGAGGCGGGATTCTAGCTTCTCTAAGAGTCTGCGCCAGGAGGCATGCTTAATGGCGGAATTGATGAGAGGGGCGCCAAGGTAATTGAAGGGCAGGGTGGCTATGGGGAAACCAAGAATGCGGGCAATGGCACATTGAACGATGGGAGGTGTGTGAAAGAAAAAGATTTGCGATTTGGCTTTGTTGATGCTTGTACCTGAGGCATCTGAGAAGTCCTTCAGAAGGGCTTTAAAGATGGTAGCTTCTTGAGCTGATGGGTATCCAAAGAGCATATTGTCATCCACAAATTGTTGGTGGGTGGTAGCAGGGGTATTGTGAATGGAGATTCCTTTTAGAAGCTGGGAATGAAGGGCATGCTTGATGAGTCTCCCCCAGCCCTTCTGCCATCAGAACAAAAAGGAAAGGAGATAGAGGGTCCCCTTGTTTGATACCTCTGGAGGGGCTGAAAGGTCGAGAGGGGATGCCATTTATGAGGAGGGAGAAAAAAGTGGAGGAGATTAAACTTTGAACCCAACGCACCCACATTGGTGAAAAACCAAAAGCATTTAGCATTTTTTGAATGTAAGTCCAACTTAATTTATCAAAAGCTTTAGAGAGGTCAATCTTGAGAATCATACCTGCCTGATTGGAAATCTTGAGGGAGTGTATGATTTCATGAGTGAGGATAATGCCGTCCATTATTTGTCGACCTTCAACATACCCTGATTGTTCCGGCGATATGAGCAGGGGTAACAGTGGCTTCAGCTTATTTGCAATGACTTTAGAGATGAATTTGTAGATGAAATTGCATAGTGCAATTGGGCGAAATTTGTCCGGAGTGGTAGCGCTGTCTTCTTTGTGTATGAGAGCAATAAAAGTTGAGTTGAGTGATGGCAGCAGCCAGTGAAGAGATCAAGATTCCTCAACTACTTGCCATACTTCCCCTTTAATGAGCTCCCAGAATGAGTGGAAGAAGGTGGTGGAGAAGCCGTCCGGCCCCGGTGCTTTGCCTTCCTTGAGCTGTTTCATGGCTAAGTCCACCTCCTTAGGCAATACAGGTCGGAGAAGGAGTTGGTTGTGGTCTTCTGTGATGACTTTTGGCACATGTTGAGTGATCTTTTCTATAGCATTCCTTCTGTTAATTTGAGGTTCTTGTAGAACATCTTGAAAGTAATTGATTAATTCCTGTTTGATCTCGGCATGGTCCTCCACTCTTTCCCCCCCTTGCTTTTGTATAAAGGAGATAGTATTGTGCATTCTTCTTTGAATAATAGTTCTATGGAAGAATTTGGTGTTTCTCTCGCCTTCTTTCAACCATCTGATTCTAGATTTTTGCTTCCAGAGAACCTCTTCCTACTTGTTTCTCTCCTCCAATTGATAATGTATGTGCTTCTCCCGTTCCAGAGTTCCTTCCCTGTACCCCTCTGTTATTATCTGTTGCTGGAGATCCCTCATTTCCTTGTTGAGGTTTTGTTGGGCTTGAAAGATATTGCCAAAAGTCTCCTTATTCCATCTTTTGATTTGGGCTTCCAGATATTTCAGTTCTGTTGGAATTGGAACATTCTTGATCCTGCTAGGGCCGAGAAGTTGTTCCAAGATTGTTTGATGAAGTCTTTGAAAGCGGGATGGGATAACCAGCATGCCTCAAATCTGAAAGGACGTCTGGTAGAATTCCTTGGTCGCTACCATTGGAGCATTATGGGCCAGTGATCAGAACCGGAGTATGGGAGAATGAATGCTAAGAGGTCACCTCCGAGATGTATTGCGCTGTCCGTGATGAGGAATCTGGTGAGCTTCGATGCAATTTGATACCTCCCAGTCCTACGATTGCTCCAAGTGTGCATGCCATTGGGAGTTTGCATGTCGATGAGCATATTGTTGTGGATGAAATCTTTGAAGTGGTCCATTTCCTAATCCAGCTTGGCCCGACCTCCTCTCTTTTCCTCTAATTTGGTGATCATATTGAAATCTCCGCCTATGAGCTAGAGAGAATGCTCTCTGTTGGAGTTGAGGGTTGTTATGGTGTCTAGAAGAGAAATTTTATTGGGAGCATCCTGTGGGAAGTAGACATTGGTCAGGTGACCATGTATGTTGGTGCCAATTATGTGAAATGTTGCCTGGATGAGGTTGTGGGATGCATGGAAATTTGACAACAATATTGTTTGCGTATTCCATGCAATCGCTAAGCCTCCAGAAGCGCCTGATGCATCCACTGCCACTGTGTGACATCCTGACCAAGATTTTGAGAGGGTACTTCCCAGGGTGTTACTGTTGCATTTTGTTTCCTGCAGGAAGAAAATCTGGGGGTGTTCCTGCCTTATCATATTTTTAATCATTCTAAGTTTCCCAGGGCTATTGAGCCCTCTTACATTCCATGAGGTGAGCTTCATTGTTCACTGTGTGGAGTGGGCCTGTAGTACTTCGTCAATTTAGCATATCTGCCTGAGTCGACTAGGATTTTCCCTACTACTATAGTTCTCTGGAGATCTGTCTTTCTCCCCCTCTTTTTGGAGTCCTTTGGAAGGAGGTTACCGTCCCATTGGCTCCCTGGTTGTATGCCCAATTGTTGTTGCTGATATGCTCTGGATAGTATTGTTTCCAGAGTACTGAGCTGGTGCTCTTGGATTTTGTCATACTCCTTTTTTCTACATGCTTGCTCCAATCCAAAAATGTCTAGCCCTTTTAGATCTATGCTCTCTGGTTCTTCCTCCATATGCTGCACTTGACTGCTTTCCTCTGAGATAAGCGCTAGTTGCCAGGACTGATTTTGTGGGTCATCCGTCTCCATGGCTTTGGAAGTTCCTTCAGGGTGTTCCGAGTTTGCTATGGGAGTTCCGCCTGATTTAGAAGTGGTTCCCTCCACTTCCATATCCTTTGCATTCCCATCAAATCATTTTTGGCTCTTTTTGGGGGTTGCGGCGTCATCCCTAGGGAGGAGAGATGCAGGAGAGGACTCAGGAGGGGGCATGAGTGGAGTGGAGGAGAGAGGCATGGGGCTGTGTTGCAAGCTAGAGAGTTGCTCTTTTGTGGCTTGTGCTAGAATTTCAAAGATATTATTTGTGGAAGGGATAGAAGCCATCTCTTGCTGGGTTTTTTTCCTGGAGGAAGGTTTTTTATGTGCTCGCTTGCTGCTAGGGACCTTGGTGAAACCTTCTTGGGCATGCAGATTGGTGGGATCAGAATCAGAGGCTTTGGCATTTAGTGGGCAGTCCCTAAAGAGATGCCCGTGAGCATGACATTTGTGGTAGCGAAAAGGTACATGTTCATAATCCAAAGGTTGAATCCATTCATAATCATCATGAGAGAGACTTACCGAATCCGGAAGGGCTTTATCCAGGCGCATGAAGACACAGGTGCAGGCATAGGATGTGTATCTTCGGAGTTTCGTTTCTTCAGCTGCTTTAATGTAGTCCGCCAGTCCATTTCCAATGTCTTTGAGCAGCCCTTCATCCCAATATTCCTCTGGAAGTGAGTACATTATGATCCACACTGGAGCCCGGGAGAGATCTTCCTTGTCCGGGTTAAATCATGCTACCCAGTCCCTTAGATACAATCCTGCTGAGTTAAAAAAGTATGTCCCTTCATCCATGATTTTGAACTTGTCTTCTAGGAACAAGAATATCACAGTAAAAAATCCCTTCGGCCCTAGCTGCAGTGTTATGTGGCCCTTGGTTTTCCATTTGGAAACGATCCAACCATACAAGGCTTTTTCTGTTGGCCAGAAGCCTATAAATTTTCCTATGAGTGCATGGTCCTTCATGTATTGGATTCTTTCATTAATCTTCTGATCGGGCAATTCTATCTTCGGTCTTTCAATTTCTATTGGTTTGCATGTGCTCGAGGTAACCGTGGTATTTTCCCCTGTCTTATCTTTTCCTTGCGGTATTTCATTACGCTTGTCTGCCTGACTGGCAGGTGCGTTGGGCATATGCTGCTACATCGTCTCATTGTTGTCCCCGTCTGCATGGATCAAACCAAACATTATTGACCCCATTCTCCCCGGCAGCGAGGTATTGGACAAGGGGGAGGGCTTGGACGGCCCCCCCTGCAGGGGTTCCATACGTTTTGTAGATATGCCTGTGTCTCACTGTCAAGATCAGGAGGTCAGGCCTTCAGAGGGTGTCAAGTCGTGCTTGTCTGCGCCGTCTCAGAGATTCGCCAAAGCTAGCCCTAGTTGTAGAGTCGTTCCGTCCTCCGTAGAACGCAAGAATCATCTTTGTAATCCGGAGGTGCTCCTTTGTTAAGAGAGATGGATCTTTATTTTAAAAGGGAAGTGATCTTTGTTATATGATAAAAAAATATTAAAGGAGGTGGATTTTGTAGAATTGAGGCTTCTGTGGTCCATGTCAAAATTATGAGAGATTCTTCAGCGTAAATCACATAAAATTTCATTTTCCAACGCGTTTCGAACCAACTAGTGTGGTTCATCGTCAGGACAACTTGAAGAAACAGATCGAGTTTGGCATGTTAAATAGTCTGAGCAGAGTCTCCAACGACTAAATTTGATTAACAACTAATTTTTGACTTTGGGACGAAGGTCAAATATTTATTTATTGATATAATATTATTTTAATTATTCTTATTATTATTTATTATTTTATAATGGAAATTTAGTTAAATTAATGGATTTTGTCTTTTATTTTAAAAGGTGCAATAATTAAAGGCTATTTTGTAAAGTTTTATTTTGTAAGAGGAATTTGATTTTCTGGGGCATGAATTTTATTAACAATGGAGACAGCAGTTACAAATGTTGAGAAGCTGAGTGGGGCTAATTTTTCCCTTTGGAAATCACAAATGGAGGATATACTGATTTTGAAGGATCAGTATTTGTCGATTAAGGGTGTAACAGAGAAACCCTCATCGATGACAGATAAGGAATGGAATAAGCTAGATAGAAAGATGATTGCAACAATCGACCAGTATCTAGCAAAGAATGTGTATTTCAATGTGTCCGGAGAAAATACGACAAAAGGATTATAAAAGAAGGTCCATGATCTATATGAGAAGAACATGGCATAAAACAAAGTGTTCTTGATGAATATTCTTTACAATATCAAGATGGAGGGTGCTTTAGTTGTTGAGCATTTGAATGAATTTAATATTATTACTAGTCAACTTTCCTCTATTAAAATCATTCTAGATGATGAAATTAGAGCCATGTTGTTAATGTTTTCTATGCCATACAACTAGGAAAATTTAATTGTAGCTATGAGTACTTCAACGCCTGCAGGGACACTGAAGTTTGATGATGTCACCAGAAGTTTAATGAATGAGGAAACATGATGCAAGTCAATTGCAGAAAACCAGGGAGGAGAAGCTCTAGCTCTAGGTGATCATGGTAGGAGAATTGATCGAAGCCGACAAGGGTGATCAAGATCGAGAGGCCAATCGAAATCAAGGAGGGGAAAGATCATCTGCTTCCATTGTTACAAGCTCGGGCACATCAAGGAAGAATGTTGAGTCTGGAAGAAAGGACAAAAGGATCAAAGACCAGCCAGTACAAATCACAAGTCATCCAGCACAAATGAAGGTGAGACTACTAATGTAGCCACAAATGGTGATGTGTTGTTTACTATTTCAGTAGAGGATGCATGTTTATATACATATAGTAGTAGCTTTGATTGGATCCTTGACTCTAGGGCATCTCACCATGTAACCCCATGCAAAGATAATTTTGTTGCATATAATCATGATGATTATGGTAGAGTGTATTTGGGGATTAATCCATTTAGCAATATTGTTGGAGTGGGAGATGTCGAGATTAAGATGAAGGATGGATAAGATATATTGATGAAATAGGTCTGGGATGTACTAGAAATGTGCATGATTTTGATCTCTATGGGACAACTGGATGATGAAAGCTATTCCACAAGCTTTGGAAAAGGAGGCTGGAAAATTAGCAAATGATCATTGGTCATGGCTAGAGGACCCAAGACATGAACATTATATACATTGAAGGCAATGATAGTAAAATCAGATTTGGTTGTTGTCACAAAGGAAGGAAATTCAGCAGATCGGTGGCATAAGCACTTGGGTCACATGATCGAGAAGGGCTTAAAAATCCTCGATGGTAAAAATTTATTTCCAGATTTGACATCCTACAATTTCGATCTTTGGGAGCATTGTATATATGGTAGACAAAGAAGGGTTTCATTCCTTAGAGGTTGCCATGACAGAAAGAAAAATTTGTTAGAATTGAAACACTCAAATGTGTTTGGTCCTTGTTGCACATAAATTGTCACCTTGACATTCTGCAATCAATATGAGTCTATCACCACTCATACTTACCTCCTTTACAAGTCATGATAGACGCAATTTCGATACTGGTAATAAAACGACGTGTTTTCAATCGCTTTTACTGTCACCAGACTATGTGGGAGCGCAGAATTGCATCTAGCTACTGGATCCAAAATGCGAATGGCAGTAGACTACTTCCGAGGCACCATATTCAACTGGTGCAATGCTGTGTTGGCGAATGTGAAATGCCAAATGACTAGAGCAAAGAATGGGCAACTAAAAAACTTTGGATATGGTTTCTTGGTTGTGAGCTTTAGCCTCGAGAGGGTCCCTATGTTGGTCCCACAACATCTTTCCGTTGAGGCTGGACTTCCCCGAGATCCCAAGCTTATGCGCTGGGTTGCAGTCATGGCCTGTCATCCTGAGGAGGGTACAGAGGTTGTCCGATTTCCACCTGAGTATTTTCGTTGGTTGGGGAACCAACTTATCTTGATTCAGGACTTTCCATATGCTGAGATGGATTATCGTGGTGATCCAGACATGGCTCTTCCACCAGGAGAGCAATGGAATGATTCAGGTAAAATAATTTTCAACATTTCCTAAATTTTTAACTAATTTTTTCTTGTTTTTAAATCGTCCAAAACTGATAGTAAAAAATTTTAAATGCAGATGTGGGTCCACGGCGACCAGCCGCTCTCCATCCGTATGAGAGAAGACACCCTACTGCCGCGGCACCGGCCCCACAGGACCAATCAGCAGAGACCCTGACCGAATTGGAGCATCTAGAGTGTTTGACAGTAGATATCCTAGAGACTAATATAGATGATATTCCTCTTAGGCTACAACGCTATGTGATTGGGGTCCCAGGACCTTTTAGGAAGTCCCTTTGTAGGGTGGCCCGAGCAGTGGTTTCTTATCGTGATCATCATCAAGGATAGGATGATCGCCTTTGTAGACTCATATGACATTTTATAACTTTTTTTGCTATCATTTTTGCCGATCATAAGGTGTTTTTCAACTTATGATCGAAGATGATGTATATGTGACACATCTCTATGTTATGATATATCACTATTACTGGCTATCTTGTATAACATGTTTATGAAATGTTTTTAAATTTACTGTCTTGATTATTGCAAACGTCTAGTTAACATTCGAGAAGAAACTGCACCTGCTAATGTATTTAAATATCTTGGAATATGCTGATATTCAATGTAGTCAAATTCACGTTCCAAGAGACGAACTCTCAAAAATAATCTTAATAACACTAGATTTCTAATGGCATAAACCATGTTAAGCTATAATACAATGAGTTCAGAATCTAACCTAACAATCAAACTCTGAATCGCAAATGAGATGGATTCAGATAATAACTCAATCACTGCACTATACTCTGCAATGTTATTTGTTGTTTGACTGAGGCTTACCCCATGCATAGATACCAACTCGTCAGAGGGCGAATAGATAACCCAAGTTGCGGAAGAAATGTTCTGTGTACTACGACAAGCACCATCAGCAAAACCAATGTATGTTTGAGAAGACGTCGACATCTGCAATATCAAGAGTAAAATCAAGATAAGCAAGAGTAATGATAAAACACTCTCTAAACTAGGCACACTTTCTAATCTAAAACACACCAGCTAGAAAGAAAACTATTCTAACAAAAATCTCCACACCAAACTCTAAGCATAATATCTTTTCAGATAAAGCCCATTTCTGGGTCTACCTAAAGAGACACCGTCAAAATCTACTAATTCATAGGCCCCTTTTGCCAGCTTTCACTTAACAACAAAAGGACCATGCCACATGGGTACAAATTTTCCAGCCCCTGGCTTATTGTTTTCTTGATCGTATAGTAAAACTAGGTCTCCTTCATAAAAATTACGAGGTGTAACATTTCAGTCGTACTGAGCTTTTATCCGTTTTTCATGAGTCTCGATTGCTAATGCAGCATCACGTCGATTCTCATCTAGCTTTGCTAAGTACAACAAGCCTTTTGCCTTTTCGGAAGTGGCTAGGAGTAATTCTATGGCTATTTGCAATGATAGAATTTCGCATTCAATGGGTAACACTACTTCTAACCCGTAAACAAGTTGAAAAGGAGTGAAACCAATTGATGTTTTGACTGAGGTTCAGTATGCCCAAAGCACTGAAAATAACATGTTATGCCAATTTGACTGATGAATACCAATGATTCGCTGGATCATAGTGACTAGAACTTTATTGATTGCTTCAACCAGACCATTAGCCTGTGGGTAATATGGAGTAGAACTATCGTGATGCAAGCCAAGTTGATCTGTTAGTTCAGTCATCATGATGTTTCGAAAATGAATTCCATGATCAGTAATAATCACTTGAGGAACACCGAATCTAGAAATTATATGATTGAAAACGAAAATTGCAACAGTTTTGCCATCTACCGAAAATGTAGGCATCACCTCGGCCCACTTGGTAAAATAATCTTCCGTATTGGCCGCCAATGCCTAATAAGCTGCCCAGTGATATCCCAAAGTTTGAGGGTAAGCCAGAAGAAGATCCCTCAAATCATGTGATGACTTATCACCTCTAGTGTGCATCAAATTCCATTATAGATGATTCAATTCACTTACGTATTTTTCAACGCACTCTAATTGGTCTCGTGGCCAAGTGGTACATTGAGTTGCCATGAAGCTCTTTTTATAATTTTAGTCAGTTAGATACTTCATTCTTAACTCATTTTCAGTTTCCTGTCAGATATGACAATGGCACGGAATTATTAACTTCATTAAAACAGTCAACGTCTACATATATTTCAGACCATATTCATGAATGGTGACGTCGGCGACGTTTAGTGAAAGTTTTTATCCCGGATCAAATTTTGGCAGAATGGTTTGTTAAATCATTATTACCTAAAATCATTGAGGATGTAGCTAAGGCAAGAGTTGTTACTGAAGAGCAAGTAATTGCTCAAGCTCAGTACCTTGACCTCGTTTATACGCAGTCGGGTACTTTACACACAAAAAATCCCCGATCTTCCCAAACAAAATCAAATAACTGCAGCTCCTTCAGGGTCTCATGCCGCTAATGGTATGATTGGTTCAATTACCACTAAGAGTAAGAAGAAATCTACAAAGAATTCTTCTCCTATTATAACTTTACCAGATTCCCCAATAGGAGAATCTTCTGTTGAAATTCTTGCTGATATTCATGTCGTAGAATCATCTACGGCCAAATCAAAATCTGACGGTAAAAAGAAAGGGAAGAAGAAAAATAAACAAAACACAAAAGAGAAACCATATAAAATTGAATCTACTGACGAGAAACGTAAACCTCGCTATCCTTGTCTTATTTGTGACGAGGTGCACTTTACAAGAGATTGTCCACATCGAGCTGAGGTTTTGAAAATAATCAAAGGTTCTCAAACGCCTGCTATCTTGAAGGATCCTTTTCCTAATCAAGATAGTAAGATGAGAGGTTCTTCCTCAAATGCCTCAGAAGAACCAATTATGATGATGTCCCATGTCAGGATTGCGACACAATCACAAGATTATGGTAGTAAGAGTCATGTTGGTGGTAAGGAAGCAGAATCTTCTAATTCAAACCCATCAACTTCAACTCCTTCTGGTTCTGATCCGCTACAGATCGAGAAACCTAACCCAAACTTAGTAATCAAACTGCTTGCTAAAGGTATACTTCGGAAGTCAACTTTCAATCCACATGCAAGAGCTACTTAGAACTATAACACTGTTGAAGATTTAGCTATATCTCCTTTAGCAATGTCAGCTTTGGAGGTGCTGCAATCATGTCTAGCACAACGTAAATTGCTATTGTCTGCTATAGGAGATGTTGATATTCAGGATTCCAACCTTAAAATCTTTAATTTAGAAAATAGTACACCTCGCCTACCTCATCAAATGGCTTTCCAGATCCCAGTGTTAGTAAAAAACAGACCTTGCTTTCAGACTGTGATTGATGAGGGAGCTTCTACGTGTATTATGTCGATTCAGTGTTGGAGATCGCTTGGTTCTCCTACACTCAATCAATCCCCGACAATTTTAAAGGCTTTTGATGGCCGAGGGTTTCATCCTTTTGGCATTCTGCAGGATTTACCTATAGGGTTAGAAGGCAAAACTGTAAATCTAGATGTGGAAGTGGTTGATGCCCCTCTAGATTACAACCTTCTTTTGGGTCGCAGTTGGTCTTACACTATGAATGTTGTTGTTTCATCAGTCTTTCGGCTTATTAAATTTCCTCATAATGGAAAGATCGTTACAATAGACCAGTAAATTATTTTTCATCTGACCCAGCCTGTTCTGATACTATCCAACATGTCGGGAAAACAACTATCCCTTATAAGGATGTTGGGGTGGGATTAATTAAAGATTCTGGTTTACTAGGAACTTTTTCATTTCCTCCTCCTAGTAACGTATCACCTTCTTTTGCAACCATTCATATGATTTCATCGAACACTATTGCTTTTGATGATCCTTGGATCGTACCTTCCGATTCTGAGGTGGACTCATTTGGTGATGCAATGCCCTTAAGTCCCTTTGAAGTTTCATATCAGGCGGTACAGTCATTTTCCGACTCTTGTTCAACTTAAATTGATCCAATGAATGTGGTCCATGGGGAGTCACTTTCAATCTCAACCTCAAATTCAACGAATTTTTCTGATCATGTTCATACTGATGAGCATATTCGTGAGCTTTTGTATGTTGATGATTTACCATGGGAAGATCTTCATCATCGATCTTCGTTTTTACCTGAGCTTGATCATTTTGAAAATGATTTCTCATGTATTTTTACCACTGATTATGTCAAGGAACCACAGAATCCATTGCAACATCCGGATTCTGAGTTGAATTTGGGAAATATTTCTCGAACGATTCCTATTGACATTTCAGTGAAACCCGAAATTATTGAAAACATTCATATAGGTGCTTCCTGTACGGACGAGGAAATCCAAACTTATAAATCCCTATTTCAAGAATTCTACGATGTGTTTGCCTGGTCATATGAAGAAATGCCAGGAATCGATCCATAAATTGTTGTCCATGAAATTAAAACTTACCCGGATGCTAAACCTGTCCGGCAATGTTTGTGTCAGATATATCCAAGAAAAGTTGCTACTATTAAAGCTGAAGTTGAGAAATTACTTCGAGCAGGTTTCATTTATCCAATTCCTTTAACGGATTGGGTATTGAATATTGTTCCTGTTAACAAAAATCAAGGAACGATAAGAATATGTATTGATTATAGGGATATTAATCAAGCTTGTCCTAAAGACAATTATCCAACCCCCTATATCGATCAAATTATTGATGATTGTGATGGCAGTGAAATGTTCTCCTTTATGGATGGATTTTTCCAGTTAACAATAAAATTAACATACTCCCTGCTGATCAACCTAAAACGGCTTTCATTTGTCCATGGGGGACATTTTCTTATTGCAAGTTACCTTTTGGATTGAAGAATGTCGGAGCAACTTTTCAAAGGGCTATGTCTTACGCATTTCATGACATCAAGCATATTGTGCAGCCTTATCTCGATGATTTACCTGCTCATTCATTACATAGAGCCGATCATCTCACTCATTTACGAGCCATCTTTATGAGACGTAAGCATTATCGAATTAGGCTGAATCCACACAAATTTGTTTTCTATATAGAAACATGTCGTTTACTGGGATTGTTTGTCTCAAAAGCCGGCATTCGTGTTGATCCCTTGAAGGTTGAATCCATTGTCAAATTACCTCTGCCTTTGACTCTTCACCAACTCCAAAGTTTGCAAGGGAAAACAAACTTTTTACGTCGATTCATTCCTAACTACGCCGAGATAACGAAAGGTTTAACCAGGTTGTTGAAGCAGAATACTCTGTTATTTTGGGATGAGATAGCTAACAAATCTTTTGATGCACTTAAGCACGCATTGACCCATGCACCATTATTGCATCCTCCCAACTACAACGAGGACTACTTTTTGTACCTCGCCGCTTCTCATTCCACCATTGGGATGGTTTTAGTTCAGGAATATGAATTCAAAAATGAACATGTGATTTATTATCTTAGTCGAACTCTAAATCCGACTGAGCTTAAATATTCGCATGTGGAGAAATTGGCCTTGGCAGTTGTTCAAGCTGTCCAAAAATTTCGTCACTATATCTTATTATGCAAAACCACAGTAATTTGACTGTAACCCTATGACGTATATTTTGACTAAACAATTGCTACGGGGCACGTATTCCAAATGGATAGTTATCCTGCTCGAATTTGACTTCGAATTTGAAAAATCCAAGGCAAAGAAATCTTTGGTTTTCGCGGAACTGATGTGTGATTTCCCGCGTATTGATACCAAAACTGTGGCGGAAGAACCTATTGTGGATGAATCCTTGTTCCTTATCAGTATTCTTGATATATGGTATGGAGATATAGTTGTCTATCTCCAAACCCAATATTTTCGGCCTGGAATCTCACGATCTCAGCGAAGGAAAATACATTTCCAATCCTAGCAGTACAATATTATTGGATATACACTCTATCGTCATGGAGTGGATTCTATTTTCCACCATTGTCTAATTCATGAAGAAGCTGAAAAGGTTCTGAATGACTATCACTCTGGAACGTGTAGTGGTCATATGTCTAGGTATGCCACAGCCCAAAAGATATTGCACACTAGTTATCTCTGGCCATCCTTATTCAAAGGTTGTATCAATGCAGTCTGGAAATGCCACAATTGCCAAATTTTTTATCGAAAGATGCGTGCTCCACCTGCTCCTCTCCACCCTATAATTGCCATCGGTCCTTTCGCAAAGTGGGGTATCGACTTTATTACATGCAACCCTCACTCGGCCGGGGGGCATGCGTATATCATCCTTGCGGTAGATTATTTTACCAAGTGGGCCGAGGCGATGCCTACATTTTCGGCAGACGACAAAACTGTTGTAATTTTCGTTTTCAATCATATAATTGCTAGAGTCAGTGTTCCTCAAGCGATTATTACTGATCATGGAAGTCATTTTCAAAACATCATGATGACTGAACTAACAGATCAACTTGGCCTGTGTCACGATAGTTCTACTCCATATTACCCATAGGCTAATGGTCTGGTTGAAGCAATCAATAAAGTTCTAGTCATTATGATCCAGCGAATCATTGGTATTTATCAGTCGAATTGGCATAACATATTATTTTCAGCGCTTTGGGCATACCGAACGTCAGTCAAAACATCAACTGGTTTCACTCCTCTTCAACTTGTTTACAGGTTAGAAGCAGTGTTACCCATTGAATGCGAAATTCTGTCATTGCAAATAGCCATAGAATTACTCCCATCCACTTCTGAAAAGGAAAAACGTTTGTTGTACTTAGTGAAGCTAGATGAGAATCGATGTGATGCTGCATTAGCAATCGAGACTCATGCAAAACGGATAAAAGCTCAGTACGACCGAAATTTTACACCTCGTAATTTTTTGGAAGGAGACGTAGTTTTACTAGACGATCAAGCAAACGATAAGCTAGGGGATGGAAAATTTGTACCCATGTGGCATGGTCCTTTTGTTGTTAAGCGAAATCTGGAAAAAGGGGCCTATGAATTAGTAGATTTTGACGGTGTCTCTTTAGGTAGACCTAGAAATGGGCTTTATCTGAAAAGATATTATGCTTAGAGTTTCGTGTGGAGATTTTTATTAGATTAGTTTCCTTTCTAGCTGGTGTGTTTTAGATTAGAAAGTGTGCCTAGTTTAGAGAGTGTTTTATCATTACTCCTGCTTATCTTGATTTTACTCTTGATATTTCAGATGTCGATGTCTTCTCAAATATACATTGGTTTCGCTGATGGTGCTTGTTGTAGTACACAGAACATTTCTTTCGCAGCTTGGGTTATCTATTCGCCCTCTGACTAGTTAGTATCTATGCATGGGGTAAGCCTTGGTCAAACAACAAATAACATTGCAGAGTATAGTGCAGTGATTGAGTTATATCTGAATCCATCTCATTTTGGATTCAGAGTTTGATTGTTAGGTCAGATTCTGAACTCGTTGTATTACAACTTAATAGGGTTTATGCCATTAGAAATCTAGTGTTATTAAGATTGTTTTTTAGAGTTCGTCTCTTGGAACGTGAATTTGACTACATTGAATATCAGCATATTCTGAGATATTTATATACATTAGCAGATGCAGTTGCTTCTCGAATGTTAAATAGACATTTCCAATAATCAAGACAGTAAATTTAAAAACATTTCATAAACATGTTATACAAGATAGCCAGTAATAGTGATATATCATAGCATAGAAGTGTGTCAAATATACATCATCTTCAATCATAGGTTGAAAACACCTTATGATCGGAAAAAATGATAGCACAAAAAGATATAAAATGTCATATGAGTCTACAAAGGTGATCATCCTATCCCTGATGATGATCACGATAAGAAACCACTGCTCGGACCACCCTACAAAGGAACCTCCTAAAAGGTCCTGGGACCCCAATCACATAGCGTTGTATCCTAAGAGGAATATCATCTATACTAGTCTCTGGGATATCTACTATTCAAATGCTCTAAATGATGCTCCAATTCGATCAGGGTCTCTGCTGATTGGTCCTGTGGGTCTAGTGCCATGGCAGCAGGGTGTCTTATCTCATAGGGCTGGAGAGTGACTGGTTGTCGTGGACCCACATCTGCATTTAAAACTTTTTACTATCAGTTTTGGACGATTTAAAAACAAAACAAAAAAATAGTTTAAAATTTAGGAAATGTTGAAAATGATTTTACCTGGACCATCCCATTGCTCTCCTGGTGGAAGAGCCATGCCTAGATCACCATGATAATCCATCCCAGCAAATGGAAAGTCCTGAATCATGAAAATATGGTTCCCCAACCAACGAAAATACTCAGGTGGAAATCGGACAACCTCTGTACCCTCCTCAGGATGACGGGCCATGACTACAACCCAGTGCATAAGCTTGGGATCTCGAGGAAGTCCAGCCTCAACAAAAAGATGTTGTGGGACCAACATAGGGACCCTCTCTAGGCCAAGGCCCACAACAAAGAAACCATATCCAAAGTTTTTTAGTTGCCCATTCTTTTCTCTAGTCAGTTGGCCTTTCACATTCGCCAACACAGCATCGCACCAGTTGAAGATGGCGCCTCAAAAGCAGTCTACTGCCATTCGCATTTGGGATCCGGTAGCTAGATGCAATGTTGCGCTCCCGCATAGTCTAGTGACAGTAAAAGCGATCAATTTAAGTTCAGGACGGGTGATAGTCTTAATATCTATCTGTTTGTCTGCAGTTTGGACATTACAAAACTCTAGTCGGAGACTAGCGACAAACTGGCGACCTGGCCTAGTCCCGAAGAGAGATAGTCGTTTGCCTCTCTTGGGCAAACCAGTCAGAAAATAAATGTCCTCTGGCTCGATTTTGAGCCAGTGGCCAGCAATTAAGAAACACTGGTACTATGTGCTCCATCTGTCTACCAGCCATTGCAGAAAGTTTACCTGAGCCCTCATGCCGGGTATGGCCCAGAATTTCAATAGTATGCATGCTCTTAATGCCTTTATTGAAGATGGATGAATTAATGCGGCTTGATCCACATATTTGTGTTCCCATTCCCGCCAAACGAGCATCTTGTACATCTACATTGCAAAAAAGGTGGATTAGAACATTGTAATTTCAAAAATTTTAGGCGGAAATGAAAAAATTAGGTTTTTAAAAACGTATTTCACGGGGTCTGCACCTGCTAGTTAGGGGCAGTGCGTAGGTTCGCACTATTCCTTAAGAGCAGGTGTGGGACCATGACTTTTTCTTGTATACAAAAAAGTCGGGGTTCGCAGGGGCCACATGTTGTGCCTGCAGAACCCCTGCGAGTGATTTTTTAACCAAAACTTTCCTTAAAAAAGTCAATTTTAAAGCCTTAAAATGAAAATTAAACGGTTGAAATGCAAGATAGGGATGATGTGGTTTATCTGGAGAGGAAGGTTCTCGATTCCAATGGTCGGATTTTCCTCAATATTCACAGGAAGTTTCTTACCAAAACCTCTTACTTTTCACTCTGAAGTCAAACGGTGAAATTGAATTTATAAAAGCCCTTTTTATAAGCCTTTTTGAATAAATAAATTTTTAATCTGTTTATTTTTCACTTTAAAAAGGTCACCTTTGATGCATTTTTATTAATTTTAAATAGGTATGAGTAATGTTTTGAGTTTTTGTGCAGAATATTGGATTTTCAGGGAGAATTGATTATTTTCAACGAAGAGCATACTTTTTCACTTTTTCGAACTCTTTCAAAATTTACGAAAAAATGAAACATAGGAATCCTCTTTAAGCTCTTTTCTGACTCGTAATATATGAAAATATTGCTGAGTTTTTCTTTTTAAACTCGTTAAAACGGAATTAAAAGGACGGTCCACTTACAACTCTTTTCTGATTGTATAAACATGAAAATATTGTCAGACTTTTCTCGTTTCAAGTTCGATACTGGTAATAAAACGACGTGTTTTCGATCGCTTTTTTACTTTTTCATATTGAAGTCACTAATTATGAAAAGCACTCCTTGATCGTAATGATCAAGTGGTTCTCTCAAGTATTATTTTATACTTTTTTGGGCTTGGGAGACACAAATTTACGAAAAAGGACAACCATGGAGTTTTCTTAAGTTTTTCTTCTAATTCCCTAAAATTGAAAAACATCAAGTTTCTCCTATACCGGACTCGTTAAAATTTAACAGTAAAGGACTTGTTCAATTTCAAACAGGAACAGACCAGTCCTTCTTAGAGTTTGAATTTTAAACTAAGTTGGACTCATCCGAAGGATGAGCTTATAATCAAGCAAATGCTATCCTCCTCAAGCTTGTTAAAAATAAAGAAGTACTTGCTAGAAATGGTGGGGGAAAAGAGAGAAAAATCAACCTGTTTGTTATACTTTGTGTTTAGAAAAGCAGTTAACTTCTTTTGAACACGACACTTTCTGTTCACCTGGGTTGGGAAATCCTTTGCCTAACAATTAATCAAACCATATTGAAAGTCTTTAGCCAATTTCTGGGCATTAGCTTTGGGTCAATTGTCACCAAACCATCTGCATTGTCGTTATGTGTTCAAGAGGTCAGTTCAAATAAACCATTCATTTGCAAAATATCTGTCATCCGTCTTGACCATCCCTGAGTTAGTCTTTGCCAAATACATTTCTTCAAAACTTGATCTATGATTTCGTGTTGTGGGCTTGCCTACAACGGATCGCTTTCTATTGACTCCAAATCATTATCTAGAAAGATGATCTAGAAATCATCAGTAACTTGGAATCTGCATGCCTCAATGGCATGTTTCTTACCTTTGACGATAGGTTGCATCATTGACCTTCAATCAAAGGATTCTGTGACATGTTCGACATCGACTCATTTATTCACATTTCATGGATTGTACTGAGTACTTTGAGGGCC
>APFE031530847.1:0-10023 GCA_000404065.3 Pinus taeda
TTAAATTACTAAAATAAAAATACTAAATAGCTAAAGCCTAAGGAACAATGACTTCCTCAAAGACCAAAAAACTGGAAAATACAAGTTATTTGACCTCCAATATTATTGCATCCCTTTTTATTAAAAAAGAACTAATAGGTATAAGAACCAAGGCTGCTTGGAAGTGGGAGCTAGAGTGGGGGACACAATTTTTAGAAGCTTCCAGATCGAGAGCGTTTTTTATACTATATATATTTTGAATCATTACATATAAATTCTGTGGTTTTTTTAGGCTTGTGGCTGCATTAAAGTATAAATTACGGCTACTGGCAGCATATATTTCACTGTTGTCCCACCAAACACACAAGGCAACCCAATAAAATAAAGTTTAAAATGTTGAGTCTTTGAGAACTCAGAATACTTTAGGATTTTTTAGCATACTCCTGAGTTTGTAGGAAACTTGGCTAGTGTATCTCAGTCAGCTGTGTGTGACAAAATCTGTCCCAAGTTTCATCAAAATAGCTGAGTCTAGCATTTACTTAAGTTAAGTAAATGTTGGACTCGCTGCTTTGGCATTAGACATCTTAGTATCTTACAATGTTACATGTAAATTCTTATTTTATGTTTGAATTTTTGAAATAACTTATAAAGTTATAAGTAGCATAAACATGTCATTCATGCATGCCATATTCTAGTATGTATTTTCAAAATATGGTTCTTTTAATATAGTTTTTTTTATGAAGAACCCAAAGAACCCCAAGAACCCCAAGAACCCAAGAACCCATTAAAGGAAAAGAACCCAAATTTTTTTTTGAAGAACCCGGTTCTTCATGTAAGAACCCGGTTCTTCTGGGTTCTTCTGGGAAGAACCCGTACCCGAATCCAGTACTTAGGTGCGGGAACCCGAGACAGTTTCGAGAACCCCACCCCCGGGTGTGGGAACCCGTGCAACATAGATTGAAACAATTATTTTGTAAGAGATCAATTGCTCAATTTTTTCTATCAATAAAATTCTCAATAACAAGAAAGGGTTTTCCCAGTTGGATTCCCTGGACAATTTTGTGTTGTTGAATTGTGTAACTGTGATTTTATTTATGTTCCTATTCCACTGCGTCTAGTTGAGAAATCTTGTGTTTATGTGAGAAGAAATTTTACTTTAAATGGCTCATATTAGCATATCAGAATTTCGTGGATTTTCTACATGGTATCAGAGCCTGAATCAGAATAAAGATAGCACGTCCAAAATGCAAAACACATCCAGGAAGATCTCTGAAGTGGCCGCAAACTTGAAGGACTCTAGTGAAGGTGGATAGGAGCAAGATTTGGTGACTTTTCTAGACTATTTGGAGGGTCAAGTTTCCTAGGGAAGAGGTCGAGTATTTGAGGTGAGATTTGGGCATGTTTGGAGCACATCTGAGTTGCGTTATTGTTTTGGTCTAGGCTGCAGACTTTTCTGAGGTGACAGCATGTTTGGATCTCTCTCTTGAAGGAGGTTGATAGGCCTAGGAGGCAGTCCAACCTAGGCCGCATACACAGGAAGGAAGAGCAAGCAGTTAGGCCTGTTTTGGAGGGTAAATGCAAAAGGTAGCAGCAGTGAGTTAGAGTTGATGTGTGCCCTAACCAGGTCTGTCAAAGCTCAAGAAAAGTGTGCAGTTGCCAAGGACAAAGGGAGCAGAAATAAGGTATGTGTGCCTCCTTTGTTGATGTTATTCTACTAGAGGATAGAGTCCAATTTGGACAGTTTTGGTGGAATCTTAAGTACAGGTGGAGGGTTGTTAGTAGGTGCCTAATTGTGGCCAGAGAGTAGATCTTTTGAAGGAGAACAAGAGTGTTAGCAGTGGCAGAAATATTCAAGCCCAAAAGATTACAGACATTGACGGATTAAAGGAGCAGTGAGGTGGGCAGCCTCCGAAGCCATAAGTACAGTCTTTTGTGAAGGATTACAGGTTGTTAGTGGGCAGGTTTTAGAAAGCTCTTAGGGGAAGTGGGATGGCTTACCAAGGGTTGAGACCAGATCACTGTCTAGAGGGAGCATCAAACTTCATAGCTTGCAAAGGGAGGATTATGATAGTGTTGGAAGATAATGGTGTGGGAGAATTCATGAAGCAGGTTATCCCACCACCACAAGATGCCCAACAATTGGCCCAACATAATAAGAATGATATTAAGGCAAGGAGGGTCATCCTAGAAGGGGTCAAAGATCATATAGTGCCTTGTATCCATGAGAAGAAGACAACATATGAGATGTACAATACAATCTTGAAGTTGTATCAGATTACCAGTGAATCGTGATACCAAGAAGGTCGCTCTTAAGGAGAAGTTGAGAAGTATCCGGATGAGCAAGGATGAACCCATCGTCCCATATTTGTTAAGGTTCACTCAAGTACGAGATGAACTAGGTGGGGTGGGCGTGGTTGTATCTAATCATGATCTTGTTGTAAAAAAATCTTGTAGATTCACAAGCTCATGCGATTTACTAAAGCACAAGACAAGAATCTACTACTTTCAACCAGCAGAAGCCAATAGATCAATGAAAACAATATGAACAAGAAGAAGATAAATCAATGGCACATAACACATGATGTATCTGGGAAAGCCACTGCTCAAAGCCCCGCTATTTGTATTGCATATGTCAAAAATATGAGTGAAGATACAAAGCTTGTTTTCACTAGAACAATTCCACACAAGTATGCTCAACTCTCTCAGCTCACAAGCAAGGTCTTGGCCAACACTTAGCCAATTTTGTAGCTCTCCAAGCCCCTAATCTCTTGCATAATTCCTAGGATGAATAGCTCGTATTTAAAGGGAATTCATGCTTCCAAAACTGCGCAATCCAAACATAGGATCAATCTTTGATGCATGCATGATATGTACACTCCAGTAAATAATACAACTGATAGTACATTGTCCTTGCACTCTAGTCTCAACTGGGGCTTTCTCATAATCGACATGCATGAGTTTTTAATGAGGGAATCTTCAGTTAACTAGAGTGACATTTGTGGATGCACTAGTGCACCAACTAATTGTTAACTCTCTATTAGTTCCTCAAACAGTTTGGAACTGATTTAACTTAACTTAACTCGGTAAACTGAGTGATCTAACTTCCAACTCAATTTAAACTCATACTGGACCCCTAAAACTTAGGGGTAACATATACATGACTACAGAAAGACTTCCAACTCAAAATTCCTAAGTTAATTAAACTTAATTAACTATTTACAAGTTGCTACGAGAATAGAATTCGATTTTACTTCTCAGTTTAATTCAAGGACAAATTAAACTGGAATTTCTTGTTGCCATTTCTCAACACTTGTGATTTTTTCCCTACTTGGACTTCACAAGTCGTGGAAAGGGTTCCAGGATGTTGTTAGTGGGAGAGAGAACTTCCCAAAGTGGGAAAGGTTTTGGACTGACTATATACAGGAAGAGATCCGAAGAGGAACCATAGAAGTGAGACCAGTTATGACAGAGGACGAGGAGAACTGTGCCCTAGCAAGCAAGAGTAGCAAGGCCAAGGGCAAGGAGGGCCAAGGAGAGGCCGAATCTAGTCAGAAGGGCAAGAAGAAGGATCTAAGCAAGATCAAGTGCTTTCATTGCCATGAGTTTGGAAACTATGCTTCTAGGTGTCTTGGTAAGAAGAAGGGGGACAGGAAGGATCATGTTGTTGCATCAATGGAGGTCGATGACTTTTCTGCCCAGTTCAAGAAAGGTTTCTCATTGATTGCTTGCATGGAAAGCTCAGTGGATAGCAGTATATGGTATATTGATTCAAGAGCATCCTTCTACATGACTGGGAACAAGAAGAGTTTTGGCTACCTAAAGGAGAAGGACAAGCAATTATATGCAACTAGACGAATTGGTACAATCAGCTTTCAGAGGGAGTCAGGTAATCCTCTTCATCTCAGAGATGTTCTCTATGTTCCAAGATTGAGGCAAAATCTTGTTTCCGTAGCTAACCTTGAGGACAAGCGATATGATGTCATCTTCAGCAAAGGTAAGGTGTACCACTAGCACTTAGTTTCTACACGTAAAATGCAGATAGGTGTGAGGGTGGAGAATCTTTATAAGTTGCAAGTAGAGACAGGTGTAGCCTTGAGCAGCAAGGCAAGGAGTTCTCAAAGTAGAGATGTGGTGGTTGAGCGAGAGCAGGCTAGAGTTCTCAAGATGGAGCCTCAGCCAGTGTCTCAATTTCAGGTTAAGCTAGTTGGCAATTAGGTTGACCAGCAGAATGATGATGATGAGGACCCTAGCCCTGAGCAAGTGGAGGTAGCCACTTAGTCAGAGGCTTTCAATATAGGGAAAGTTCGAGCCAAGTGGGAAAGTTTGAGCCAAGTGGGCAGAGGATTTGGTTGAGGGAGATCAGAAGAGAGTTGAGTCTCCTAGCATCAAGAAGCAAACACACAGGTACACAAGGTACATGGCACTTATGACTAAAGTGGTGGACTCGCAGATCATGGGAGGAAAGAACAACTCTTCAAAGCAAGTTCCGCAAAAGAAAGCAAGGAAGTCTTCTAGTTCAGAGGGAGGTACACAGGGTACATGGCACTTATGACTAAAGTGGTGGACTCGCAGAGCATGGTAGGAAACAACAGCTCTTCAAAGCAGGTTCCACAAAAGAAAGCAGGGAAGTCTTCTAGTTCAAAGGAAGCAGCTGTAGCAGAGGAGAACTTAGTAGAGTTGAAGACAGATCCAAGTGGACGAAGTTCTTCCAGGAACATATTCCTCGCTAAGACGGAGTGTTGAAAATATTAGCAAGAAAAGGATTCCTTGATTTGTGCCTTACTCATAGGAGCCAGAACAAGTTTCTTCTTTGGCATGCTCGAGCTCCTAAAAAATAGGAATCCAGGGCAAGTTATGACGCCGTTAACCAATGTGTTAAAATAGAAGGTCAAGTTATTTTTCTTCTAGTGTGAGCTGTATCGAGAACAGGATGAAGAGTTTGAGTTAGCCTCCTAAAATTTAGTAAGGATGAGTTAACACTAGCAATGAGCCTTTGTTAACTTGTGAACCACCAGTTTAACTTCCCTTATACAGAACTCGCTAATTTTAACCATTTGAATTGCCTTTAAAAGGAGTAACAAAGGTACAAGTTTCATCATTGTTTTGGCGACCACAAATTGGTGAGACAAAGCAATAGGAAGCACAAGTTTGTGTGTGGAGCTTGTGAGAGGAAGAGTGTGCAAGAAAAGATTGTGCATAGATTGGTAGAGGGCAGCAGAGATCAACAGTCTTGCAAGGGTTTCAAGCCTAGTTCAAGGTAGGAAAACTAAGTTGTTTTCGGATTGAAACAATTATTTTGTAAGAGATCAATTGCTCGGTTTTTTCTATCAATAAAATTCTCAATAACAAGCACAGGGTTTTCCAAGTTAGGTTCCCTAGACAAATTTGTGTTGTTGAATTGTGTGACTGTGATTTTATTTTTGTTCCTATTCCGCTGCATCTAGTAGAGAAATTATGTGTTTATGTGAGAAGAAAATTTATTTTAGATTGCTCATATTAGCATATCATAATTTTGTGGATTTTCTATAACTATGTATTGATGATGTATTTCACATAAGGACTGAGGTCCTCTTCGTCCAATTTAAGCAGGAGTTGATTGAGTCCATGGACACTTGCCTAAAGAAAATTTGAAAAGGGTGCGATATTTTGCAAGTGATTTAATGAATCCCTCTAATTCGCTCGTTGAACCACCTAATGCATGAAATTGCTAACTCCGTTGGTTTGAATAACATGGATGGTCCTGTTGCACTAAAGCTGGAAACGTAGTTGATTTGTGAAATTGGTTGCGGATCTATTGGATCTTGTTCTGAAATCAATTATGGTATACGTGTCTAACAGTTTGTCGATGCGCAAGTTGTCTACTTTTGTGAGAAGCATCTTGTTGTCTGTTAAATTCAACCATTGTTGATACTTGCTTCTATAAGAAGCCAACTTTTGTTTGTTGGATTCGTCCTATGTTGCTAATGATTGCTTTTGTGAGAAGTCTAGACTAAAGTTGAATGAATAGCTAGATGTTGTTGTTTACTGGAATATTTGATAAAGTACTAAGATCCAACATGGCTATTTTTTTGTTGTTGAGTTGGTTGTTGATGTTTATGTGAAGAAATTAAAATGGTTAGGGATCCCTTTGGAGAGGGAGCATTGATTACATAGCATCATGAATCTTCCTTAGGCTATGGCTGTGAGACCAATGAATTGGTCGGGAAACTTGTTCCTACCTTAGGCTATGTGTTGTGAGACCTTGTTGTCGAGGAGATGCATTAAGATGGTGATTCCCCCCTTAAGGTTGTGTGTTGTGAGACCTTGTGGTCGGGGAGATGCATTGAGATGATTTGGATGCTATGCATCTTTCCTTATTATGAGACTTGTGATATCTCCCTTAGGTTGTGGTTGTGAAACATATGGATTGGTCAGGGAGATCGATCTTGATTTGTATTTATGATCTCATACTTAGGCTGGGAGTTGTGAGACTTATGATTGTTTGGGAAGATTGATCTTGGGAGAGAGAATAAAAAGTACCTCCCCGACTAAGAGGGAGTGTTGGAAAATATGGTAACCATGGTCAGTATTTTCATCATGAAGAAAATTGAAAATTTTATTTTTTATCTTTTGCCTCCAAAATATATTTGAGACAACCTCCTATTATTTTAGGTCGGTTGGGCCCCCAAGAGGGACCCATTCAACCCCCTTGGAATTCTATATAAAGGAGAGGTATCCTCCTCATTTGGGACATCAATCAATCTCCTGTTGAACTCTAATCTAGCGAAGTTGGGAGCAAAACGAGGAGGTCAAAATCTAAAGAAAGGAAGGTTTGATACTTTGCTTGGGATCTCTCTTGTTCTTGGTTACTGGTTTGGTTATTATTTTGCTATGGTTATTTCTAATGTATTGATGAATCCATAACTCTTTCTCTCTCATAAGGAAAGAATTTTTTGGGTTTTCCCCTTGTAGGTTTTCCCCTAGCCTCAAGCCTAAGAAAATTGTGCCCTTGTCTTATTGTCTCATGGTTATCTTTACTGCTCTTTCATGTTTTATGGTTGAAATTTTCTTCTGTTTAACTCCTTAATGATACTAAATGTTATTAATGCTAACTAATCATTGGAAGTAGTTAACTGTTGAAAGAAATTATTTTTCTAGGTTGGTTGCCCTAAAGAACTCAACAGAAGGGAGGTGGAATAAGGGCTTATAATGTAAGATGGAAAGTGGTAAGTATGGAATAGGGAGAGATGGTGGAATGCTATTTCAATCATGGTTTCCCAAGTAGTGCCATTTCCTAAAGCCATGGGCCATTAGGGGAGGTCCCACTAGACTAGGATTGAAAATTAAACCCCCATTTTAGGTGATGGAATGAGACTATGGCCAAGACCGTTCTTTATTCCAAGTTACCTCATAATTCATGCCCAAACGCCCAAATACAAACAAGAATAAGCACTCAATTGCAAATTGAATAAAGTACCTTTCGTTCATAAGCTCACCATCCAATATGTGCTCTTGACAGATGGGCGAGGAAACATATGACTGATGCAGGTGGCAAAGATATGAATGGCACATCACATCGATTACAAGGTGGCTATCCAGGGGTTGTTGGCTACCGACTAGAAGAGATGAATAAGAGAAAAGTTTCTCCTAGTGTTCACCCACTTTTGGTGGCTAACAGGATCGATGAACAATGAGGTGAAACCCCCCAAAGATTCATTCCTAGCCTTGTTCAGTCCAATCTTATGGATCTGGCAGTAGACCACACCACATGGCAAGTTGAATAGTGTGTGAACGCGATGAGCACCATAGCTGGCCTACCCTTCCTATATTTGAAAATGATAAAATTCCCCAACTGAAGTTCCCCTTTCCATAGAGAAGTGTCATAACCAAGAAGACAATGATGGATGGGAACCTGCTCCACTTGTTGACGACCAACACTTAATGGATATGACCCAAACCGTGATGCATACAACCTCCTTAGACATGGGGTTTCTAACTGCCACCTCCTGATGTTTATCTTTATTGTGATGAGATGGCCACCCACTCTATTTACATTGCTCTTGGTTTCTAGCCCTAATAACAGTTTCACTTTGTTTTGTTTAAGCCCCTGATGCATGGATTCTTGAGTTTTGATGTGGCCATTGTAGCAGTTGATAGATACTACGTTATTTTGCTCATAGAAGTTTCTGTTTACAACCGGTTTTTGTGTATAAAATGCCATGTACATGTTTTTTATATTAATAAAGTTTAAGGGAAGCATTTTATTCCAACAATATAGGCTTCTTTAGTTGTTGTCACAATCTCCATCTCCCCATATGACTAAACTTGTCTTAGAAAGGAGAAAAAAGGTATTGTGATCAAATAGACTGGATGGGTCCCTTGCAAATCTTTTGTATAGTCAGACATCTCATATGATTTCCTCTATTGAGAATGATGGTTCTGTAGTCTTGTAAAATATTTCAGCCAGCTCAACACATGGATACTCCAGACCCAGATTCCAAGCAACTTTCTTAACCTTGGAGGCAAAACATGCATGCAGACAGACATATATCTTTAAGTGGGCGTTGTGGAAAATTAGTTATCTCGGTTACCTAAGTTCCACTAGTTATCTTAGTTACTTAAGATTAACTCGTGAGTATTTATCATATTATCAATGTTGGAGTGATGACCTTTTTTGTATCTAGGGTCAGGAAAGAAATACAACAAAAGAATCAGAGATTTCTGCAGTGAGTTACTACCTTGCCGGTTAGCATTTTTTCACACTTAGTATGTTTTATTGTGTCTGGCAATGAGGCAACTCTGTGTGTGCATGTGTGTTTCTCATGGCTATATTTATAGCTAAAGCTAAAGCTAATGGGATTAATAAAGATGTTCTGAAATTCGGCATCGTTGTTGTATGCAAAGAAGGGAACCATTAAATGGATATTGGATTCAAAGAAGGCAGTTCATTTCTCGATAATCGTATCATTGTATTATGGGTATTTTGTTATAGTAATAATTGCAAACATCCATTAATCTCATCTCTTGATCCAGGTGGATATTGGTGGCCACCCGCCTGTTCCACTTGGACCTCCACCATTGTTTCTTTCAATATTTCAGTTTCCTTATTTGTAGCACAATTTACTATTTTTGGTAGAATTTCAGATCCTACACTGCCTGCACCATTGCCAAACCAACCATCAAGAAGCAAGGCCTCTGTACTTCGTTGCCTACCCCTAGTCAACCTTGGCAATTCATCTCCATGGATTACATGTCGGACCTTCCTTCTACTAAGCATGGCAACAACTGTGTTTTTGTGGTCGTCGAGAGATTCTCGAAGATGGTCATTATGGCGGCTTGCAAGAAGAATATCACAGTGGAAGCCACTACTAAACTCTTCTTTGAACGAGTGTGGGTACACTTTGGGATCCCACAATCTATCATCTCAGATCGGGACAGCAGGTTCCTCAATGCATTTTAGTCCAGTCTCTGGTCGATGTTAGACACCAAGCTCACTAAGTCCACAGCTTTCCATCCCCAAACTGATGGCCAAACAGAGGTCGTCAACAGGATTACCGTACACATTCTGCGCATGTACAACTCAAAGAATCCATGCACATGGGATGAGAACCTCCCCTATGTCCAGCACAGCTATAACCGAGCTCTCCACAGCTCGACTGGCCACAGCCCCTTTCAGGTGGGCTTGGGATCCCAACCACTATGTCCCAATGATGTGGCCATGCCATTTGCAGCTACTCAGGTAGATTCGGCTCATGTCCAGTCCAAAACCGATAAGGCATACAACTTCATTGAGCACATCCAACATATCCAACAGCAGGTACACCACATTCTAGAGAAATCAAATGCCAAGTACAAGCAACGACATGATCAACATCGGGTGTCACACAAGTTTCAGGTGGGCGACAAAGTCTGGTTGCATTTGCAAAAGGAACATCTTAACGGAGCCTATCGAAAACTCAGACCACTCCGATATGGTCCTTACACCATTACCAAGGCTGTGGGAGACAATGCATTTGAGCTCAGCATTCCCCCATTCCTTGGCCTGCATCCAGTGTTCAATGTGGA
>APFE031530850.1:2063-12098 GCA_000404065.3 Pinus taeda
GCAATATCACCTGAACCACTTCTGCAGGCTCAAAGCTCAGCCTCTTTCTGGATCCGTCCCGCCTCAAGCCTCTAGTAGGTCACCTTCCAATACTCACTCCAAGATGTCATGACTAAGGGATGAACATCAAATCACAAGGAAACAAGGGTATCCTGTACAAGATGGGGGAAGTGCAGAAGGCACAAGGGTCTTCTGACTTGATCAGGGGGAAATCTCACTATAATAACCTTTCTCTATACTCTCTCCTCCTTTAGGCCTTCCCTTAGGTGTCATTTTATACCAATTCCAAAGTAGTTTTTTAGTTAGGAATTGGTTGGGGACAGTTGAGGCCACGGGCACTAACAGGTGATCAGCAGGTAAAACCCGCGATCTCCGCCCGAAAATAAAGAGTTTTATATTTTTTTAAGTGTTTTAATACATATAAGCAGGTTGGGTATGTATGAACCCGCATATACACGCGTTTAACTCAGGGCAATGTCGCGTACAGGGAATAAAACATTGTTTTTTAGATTTTGGACTAGGTCTGGAAGGAGGGGTTGCCCTAGGCCATGAGTGCAGCATCACAAACCATAATAGTGAGATTTGGAGCTATAACAATAATGCTATAGCTATTTTCATGTGTTTGATGAATATTGTGTTGCATCCTTATCTGGGAAATATTTTGATAATATTCATTGATGACATATTGATATATTCTAAGAATAAGGAATAGCATGTACAATATCTAAGTAATGTTGAAATTTCTAAGAGAGCATGAGTTGTATTCCAAACTTAGTAAATTCAGTTTGTTTGATACAAAGGTTCATTACTTGGGCCATGTGGTTTCCAAAGAAGGTATAGCAGTGGATCCAAAGAATATCATAGCTATTGTGGAGTGTGAAACTCCTCAAAACTTGGATGTTATCAAATCATTCTTGGGGTTAGCAGGTTAATACAGAAGGTTATTCTTATAGATTTCCTATCCTTTTACATCTTTGCAGTGAAAAGGAAAGAGATTTGAATGGATATAGGAATGTGCAACTATTTTTGAGTAGTTGACAAAGTTTGTTACAAATGCTCTATTCTTGAAGATTGCAGATCCAGATAAAGAGTTTGTAGTATGTACATATGCTTGCAAGGTATGGCTTGGTTGAGTCATGATGCAGGAAGGATAGGTAGTATGCTATGATTTAAGAAAACTGAATGAGCGCAAGAAGAACTACGTGACACATGATCTTGATTTGGAAACGATCATGCATGCATTGAAGATGTGGAGAGACTATCTTCTTGAAAGGAGGTTCATTTTGATGAGTGATCACATTGGGTTGAGGGACTTGTTTGACCAACCTAATCTAAATCCCAAGAAAGATAGGTGGTTGGCTATGCTCAGTGAGTTTAACTTCGAGATCAGGTAAATTAAGGGTAAAGAGAATAGGGTTATGGATGTTGTCAACAAAAGAGTGCAGGTAAATAACATATCATCTATGAGTAATATGGGATAGATTTATAGGATCAGATCTTGTAGGCATGGCAAGAGAATGAAAGGCCCCAAAAACTTAAGCACAAGTTACACTAGCAAGGTACATGTGAACAATATGTGGATTATCATCTCACAGCAGATGGTTTGGTTAGATTTAGGGACATGATATATGTTTCGGACAACAACCAACCCAAGAATCTTATCTTGAAGAAATTTCATGTTAATCCGTATTCAAGTCATTTGAGATATCAGAAGACATTGCCAATGGTTAAGAAGTTCTACCATTGGCCTAATTTGAAGAAAGAGGTGGTTGATGTTGTTGCGATATTCTTATATTGTCAACAGGTAAAAGTAGAGCGTGAGCATCAAGATGGCTTGTTTCGTTTGATTTTGATTCTAGAGTGGAAATGGGAGGTTATTTCCATGGACTTCATTACAAGTTTTCTAATGACATCCAAATAGCATGATTCCATTATTTTTTTGGTTGACTAAGGTAGATTACTTCATTCCAGTTATGTTTACGAATTCATCTGGTGAGGTAGCTCAGGTATTTATTTGATAGATAGGGAGGTTACATGACAATCCTAGGTAGATTGTGTGACACAAAGATGCCAAGTTCACTTCTAGGTTTTGGAGAGAGTTGTTTGCAAGTTTGGGTAAAGAGTTGGCCTTCCATACAACTTATCATCCACAAATAGATTGAAATATGGAGAGGGTTAACAGGATTCTTGAGGACATGTTGAGGATGTTTGTTATGCATTATTAGTGTAAGTGGCAAGAGTATACTCCATTGGTGGAATTTCCGTATAATAATTGGTATCAATAATATTTGATGATGAGTCCATCTGATGCACTTTATGGGTGGATTTGTAATACTCTTATTAGTTGAAGTGATATACTGAACATGGTATTGGTTGGATTAGATATGTTGGCATAGATGGAATAGGAAATGCATGTTATCAAGAAGAATCTAAATGCAACATAGGACATGCAAAAGGGTTATGAAGATCAGCAAAAGGCATTTAATGAGTTTCAAGTTGGGTAACATGTGTACATGCGCATCAAGCCCAAGAAGGGCTCCTTCATGATTGAATCATGTGCCAAGCTGGCACGTCGGTATTGCAAGCCTTTAAATATCCTTGAGAGGATTGGACTAGTGGACTACCAAATTGCACTGCCTCCAACATTGAAAGTCCATGATGTTTTCCATGTGTCATTGCTTAAGAAATACGTGAAAGATTGTGATCATGTGATCAACTGGTCTATATTACAGGTGGAACCCAAAGGAAAATTCTAGCCAGAACCTAAGTGCATTTTGTAGGGAAATATGCTCAAGCTTCAGAATTGAGAAATTTAGCAAGTTAAAGTGCAATGGAAGCATTTTTGGACCAATGAAGCTACATGGGATATGGTTGATTAGATGTGGGATATGCATCCTTACCTATTTGCTAGTTGAGTTGATGTATTCTGTTATATGTTTTGATGTTGTGTTTTCGTTATGTCTGTATGTATGCATATTTATGTAAATACAACATTAAGTTGCATTATAAAGCTCCAATAAGTAGTATGGAGTTCAATATATATTGGTCATGTCTTTAGCAGTAAGATATGATGTAAATTTTGTATTGAGGTGTGTTATAAAGTTCCATGGGTGGCATATGTTTTCTCGTTTATAAGTGTCATTGAATGCCAAGGATGGTGTTCCCCCGAAGGGGAGGGTTTGCAACAGGCCCTGGTTGATTTCCTCTGTAAATAAAAAATAAAACCGAGGTCATGGGACACGTATTTCAAGCTAAAATTTAGGCAAAACATTGTGATGGTTATCACTTGTGATTAATTAATGGCTATGGAAATTTGCAAAGGAAAAGTGGCAATAATTGGCATTTTATTTATGAAAATGATGGAAAATAGGAGAAAATGGAAGTGAAAGGTCACAAATTGTCATGAGGAGGAAATTGAAGGAAAAATGAAGAAAATAGAGGACTTAATGATAAAAATAATTATGAGGATTAGTTCATAGCTTTTGTCAATTTAGTCTCTGGATCTCTCATTCATCCAATCATATTCTTGCACACTTAGAGAAATCTTGGAGCATTTTTGGAGCATGCTTGGAGCATTATAGTTTTCATATGATTTGGAGAAAGGAGAAAAAATAAAGCATGAAAATGTAGGGTAACAAGTGGATCAACAACTAGAGTTGGATTTCATTATAGGTAACACCTTGTGTATGTGATTTCCTTGTTTATTTATGGATGCAACTTCTATTCATGTGATTATTTGGTTATGTTCTACCATTGCCATGAAGGATTGCCTAGATTGACAATGATTTTAGCCTTGCCTTGCAATTTCCTATATAGCCATGGGTTTTTTGGTTTTTCAACTTATTTTTTTCTGATTAGTGCTCATGTTCCTTATGGATGTGTGTTGAGTTACTAGTTCCTAGAGGTGTTGGTTGGAACAATTCTCTAGAGTCCCTAGAATAGCTTGGTTGAGTTACTAGTCTTGGAGCCTACATTTGAAAAATCATCTAGATCCCTTGGTCAGTTGAGTTACTAGTCCTAGAGTCGGGTTGGAAAAAAGATATAAAGCCTTGGAAGTTTGTCGATTGAATTATTAGTTCCTGGAGCCGCGGTTGAAATAAAGGCTTTGGAGCCCTAGAGAGCTTGGGTAGAGGCCAATTTGGTTGGTGTGAGTGACGTCCAACAATGAGGCAGAATCATTGGTTGAGGGTTGAGGTGGTTTTGCCTCTAGAAACCTTGGTTTGATTTTGTTTAGTTTACTCCATGAGATCCCAAATTCATGCTTGGAATATGGTGTGGGGGTGATTGGTTGAAAGAGATATTTGGTTCAACGAAACCTAAGGTCAGGTGGTACATGGAAGACCCTCACTTGGTTCATGTTTTTCTATGTTAATAAGAGCTATGCTTTTACTATGATTCATGTATATATTTTGGAAATATGTTGGTGATATTATGGATGCATTTCCATGTCTTATATGCTGGTTATTTTATGTTTATATGTTGTCATATGATGTGTACCTTCTATGGATCTTGTCATGAATTGTTTAGATATTTATCGGTTGATCAATATATGGACTAATAAGTGTTTTTTGAACTATGTAGAGATGGAATAGGGCCTTATCGATGATTCTTATATGAATCTCATATTTTGGTGATCAGATATGCATTCATGACCTGTAGCTTACATGATTTCCATGTGTTTGACAAAAGGTTAGTCATGTTCTAGGAAGTCTAGGGTAAGTTATGCCTTCAAATTTATATTGTTAACATTTTTCTGATATCATTATTGATTCTAAGAAGATACATGAAGTTCTGGGTAGTGGCCTAGAGGTTGACCTGGAATCTAGGCTCAGATCGCAAGACTACACCCTATGAACTTAAGAATTTGGGTCTCAACCACACACAGACAAGATTGTGCATGTGGTTGGAGGTCTATAAGCACATGCAGGACTTGTCATGTATGTGGTTCAGTGTTAAAGTGTGTGAAATGAAGCACCAACTTAGGGTTTGGTCACTTACAGTGGTTCTTTGGCCCCTGAGTGTCCATGTAGCCCCGTGGAATGTTGTGAGATATAATTTTGTCATTGGTATTACGCCCCACTTTCTTAATTGGATCTAGGAGGCCATTTCATGTCATAGTAGATCTCGATCTCATGTTTACCTTCATAGACCAGTGAAATTGGGTAAATGTCAGAGGGGTGATTACCTTGTTGAAATATTGTGGGACCATAGGGAGAGGGTTTATGAAAGATTGAAATGCAATTATGTAATGCTGGGTGGATATTTTGTTATGTTGGTTCAACCCTTGGAGCTCAGTATTTTGCTAAACCTCACACAATTTGGTGGTGATACGGTAACCTCTATTCCTTCTACCTAGTTTAAATTGTACTTTGGATTTATGTCAAAGATGTGTTTGGGGCACTCTTTCCTATTCCTCCCTTGGGAGGATAACTTTTTGCAATGAAGATTTGAGCTAGGGAACTCTAAAAATTGGCTCTCTGGCTATCAAGGGGCCAAAAGTGGGTTTCATATTACTCACTAGGATTTTTACAGGAGACCTTACTATGGAATTGTTGACATTTTTCTCCACCTTAAAGGGTAGGCATAGTATTGGATTGTTGGGAGTGGAAGCTGGAATTGTTCAAGTTGGAACTATTGTTATTTCTATCTTACACCTAGGTGTTGGGATAGGCGTGTGTGTCGGTGTGGGCCACATGTTCGACTTGAATTGAGGTCCCATTCTTGGTGTTCTAGTGACATAGTGGCAATATTGAGGCAACATGGAAGAGAGGAGTGGGACCATGGGGACAGCTAGGGGAAATGGTTGGTCAGGCGAGAATACTGGAAGAGGACAAGGTTGTGCATGCCAAGTTGGTTGGGGTGGTGGCCCAAGACAGAGCCCAATCACCTGGTCAAGTGGAGTAGACGCAACCAATGGAGTCTTAGCAGAGAAACTAAGAAGTATATCAACCACCTTAGAGGAAATGAGGCAGTCGAGATATGAGGAAAAAACAATGTTATTTCTTTCTTAAATGACTTATAATACAATAATTGGGGTATTTTTGACCAGCTATATCTTTGCACTAGAACCAAGATCGAACTCGTGGATGATTGGATGGGATGGAGGCATGCCTCGCTTATGTGGAATCCCATGCTCATAGGTATCTTGGTCCTCTTATGGCTCGAGGAGCTTTTGATACACCTGATTTTCCCCCTTGATTTATGTTGACTACTGGTTATCTTCTTATTGAACATTTTTTTTTGGAAAACTAGTCTTTTTTTCTCTGGGGATCATGTAAAAGGTGGCATTTTCTACTTAGTTTTTGCATCGCTCTATTGAGTAACAAATCCATTCGGAGTGAAGCTTGGAAAAAAGAGGGCTTAATGTATATCTAATGTATCATTTTAATGAATTAATTGAAATTTTTTTATTGAAATTATTATATATATATATATATATATATATTATAATATATATTATATATTAATATATATATATATATTATATATATATATATATATAATTTCGCATTAAACTTCCCATAGGTCCTAAGGGTTTAAGCCCAATCTTTGATACTATATGTAATGACTCAAACTTAAATATGAAACATAGTTACATTAATTTATGTGATTAATAATCAACACACAATCTATACAACTAATTAGCATAGAAGTTTGAAACCATTAGCAGAGAAGTCTTATTGGTAATGATGGCATGCCTTATTAGTGATTTCAGATTTGTGATGCTACCAGGATCTTATGAACTGCAACACAGTTTTAGGCACATCTTTCCAACCAACTGTAGGATCAACTACACATAATCCTTTTACAACTAGCTACCCCCATGCCCTTAATAAACTACTATTGCAAGGCAATCCTTTTTCACACAACATTCTCCTATGGAATGAATACATGTTTATCATCTCCTATTTTTTCATTAAATATGACAAAATATTCCAAAAATGTAAGGGGATTGGAAGAAATCTACATGTGCACAATCCATCTTTCAACATGTCAAATTTCATTTGTTTTTCTTAAGTTTTAATTAACTCTACATTTTTCTTAATTTAACTCTTGTTTATTTTATTCCTTTTTACTTTTTGTTAACTTTTCTTATTCTTACTATTTCTATAGTTTACTTTTATATATTTTTATATAGAGATTCAATATATTTTATTTATTTACTATTATTATATTTTCTTCATTATTTTTATTTGTTTTATATTATTATATCTCATCCTTGTTATTTATTTTATTAATATTATTTAATCTATTAATTATTATTAATTGATTTATTATTCTAGAGCATTATATCAGGACATCGAGGAGGAAATTAACATCGTAGAAGTGGAAATTTGACAAGAAAAGAAATTCACATTGGATTTGAAGGTTGCGGTAGGAATAACCTATTAAGTTACAAACAAAACTAACTACAAAGTTTGCTAGAATCATTATCTTAATAGAATGGACCTCTATTGGTATGTTAAGTTACTGCTGCAAAAATGTTTTGTAGATATAAGACAAACTCATGTCAACCTCATGCATAGACTAGATGAACTTAGGGATCTCATGTTGGACATGGAAGGGAGGATTGCTAAGACTGAGATGGAATCACCATCCAACTCTCTAATTCCACTCCCATTCAATGTTAACAAGCAACCCATCAACCTTAACACCTAATTTTCTTCCAAATACCTAGATTTAATATATTTCATGATTTTAATCTTTCTTCCTGATTAATGTCTTATTTTTGGAGTATATGTCTAGTTACTTTTCCTTGTTAACTCCATCAATATGGATTCTAAATGCTACCCATTAAGTTTCTTCAATGGTGGGGTACGATTATCTTCCTCCACTTTCAAGTTTTCGACTATCATTTGATGTTAATTTTAGCTACCGTAGACTCTATATTCTTCTTTATTTGTTCTATTTTCCAAAGTGGCATGCCAAAGACGCTAGGAATAGTGTTTCAAATGTAATTATTTGATATTTTCAATGAAAAATTAACGTAAAAATAAATATTTCGAATTGTTATTATTACTATATAGAAGGCATATTAATAAAAAAAAAAAATATTAATATGTAGACTGCATATTATGTTTTTTTTCAAGTAAATGTAGATAACATGTACTCAATGAAAAGTAAAAATGAAAATGTTAAAATGTTTATTTTTAAGTTTTAAATAAGATTTTAACTAGTATAGATATATAAATTTAATAATTGGTAAATGTAAATAGACATCAATTCATGATAAGCATCAAAACATTTACTTCATTTTACATATTAGGTTGCTTAAATTTAAAAAATGGAAAATTTAACTAAATTATAACTTTATTTTAATTATTATTATTTAAAAAACATGTAAGGAGATTCTTAATCACGAAAGATTCTTAATTTGTAAAAAATTAGTTATAATATCCTATCTTATCAATACCACATCTCCATATAAAAATAACTTATTTCATATGACATTTGTTCAAATGACATTAATCAATCTAATTAAAAAGGTAAAAGTGGCATAAGTACATTGAAGATAAATATTAATATTTAATTTGTGAATCCTATTAGGAGTTGTCTAGAATATTTTGTGAGGTTAAATCCCTAGAATCCACCTAATAACTATTGAAATTAAATTAAAATTCTAGAAACCCTCTTCCAAAATAAACACACTTATCAATGTAAATAAAGTCAAATTTAAAGCCAATTTTTTTAAAATGGTTAAATTAGTTTTCCTTAAAAAAACCATAGTCAACCAACTCCTATCTATATAAGTAATGGCCCCTAGGGTAACTCAACTCACTCACAATGACAATGAAAATGAACTGTTGTGTGCAAGGAGATTCAAGGGTAAATTCCCCCAATTCGCATGTTATTGTAGAAGGGGAATACAGAGGCACCTAAAGGTTATTTTATGGACCATCAAGGGGTAGATAAATTGGCGATGCCCATGAAAATGAAGTGTTTTGTGTAAAGAGGTTCAAGGTTTACATCCCCTTGATTCAATTGTTTTTGTGGAATCGGCATAGATCGGCACCTGATGGGTTATTTTACAAGCCCCAAGGGACAACTCAAATGGTGATATCCATGAAGAGGAATTGTTATATGCGATGAGGTTCAAGAACCAAATCCCCTTGATTCACATGTGCCTATGGAAGGGACATAGATAGGCACATAGATCTTATTTTATGATCCCCTAGGAGGCAACTAAATTAGTAATAAACTTGAAAATAAGATGTTTTGTGTTAGGAGTTTCGATGTTGAAATCCCCTAATTCCACTATGCCTATGGAAGGGGAATACTAGGCAACTGGCGGTTATTTTATGATCACCTTCGTGGTAGCTTAAGTTTTGATGGCCCTAAAAATGAAGTGTTAAGTGAGAGGTTGTTCGAGGTTCAAATCCACCCAATTCACCTAGGCCAACGAAAGGGGCATGAGTGGGCACCTTGACGTAATTTTATGAACCCTGGGGGACATCTCAATTGACGATGGCCATGAAAATTACATGTTATGTGCCTACGAGGGGCATATCGATTGGCGATGGCCATGAAAATGAAATGTTATGTGTCCCCGAAGGAATCTCATTTGGTGATGCACATGAAAATGAAGTATTATGTGTGAGAACATTGGAGGTTTAAATTGTCCTGATTCACCTATCCCTGTAGAAAGAGCATATTTAGGCGTCGTGAGATATAATGCTAGCAGTTGGAATCAACCATGTGTCACACAAGTACTACACTATCTATATTGCCTATTCATCTAGAAAAAATATATATAATCGTATAACCATTACTGCATTAAGAGGCGCTCCACAACCCAATATTACAGAGGTGTTAGATGTAATGTAAGAAACACTATATGTCAACAATTTTTTGAATATTTTAGTTTAATTTAACTTAATAACACTTTTTAAATTAAATCTAAAAGTAAAAAGGTATTGGGGAGATGTATTCATAGCCATGTATGTCAACAATTTTTTAAATATTTTAGTTTAATTTAATATAATAAGACTTTTTAAATTAAATCTAAAAGTAAAAATGTATTGGGGAGATGTAGTG
>APFE031530850.1:12922-31325 GCA_000404065.3 Pinus taeda
TTTTATAGAAAACATAATTAAAATTTAGAGTAGAATAATAATTCATATTGTCATAATTTTTTATAGAAAACATAATTACAAAAATATTGTCTAGTAAGAATTTTCTGCAAAATGACATAAGAGATCATTTGTCGACACGTTTCGAACCAACTAGTGTGGTTCATCGTCAGGACAAGTTGAAGAAACAGATCCAGCTTAGTAAGTTAAATAGTCTGAGCAGAGTCTCCAACGGGTAAATTGAATAATGACTAATTTTGACTTATAAGACCCAGCTCAAATTTTATTTATTAACTTAATATTATTATTATATTATCTTATTCATAATTTTTAATTATTATTTATTATTATTATATATTATTATAATTTAATGGAAACTAAAATTGGTTAAATATACTAATATATTATATATATATGTACTATATATATAAATTAATTAATTAATGGTTAGTTTAAAATAAAATTATTTAGTATAAATCTTTAAAATAATAACATTAGGTTGTTAATTCTGAAAGTATAAAAGTCATTTAATGGTTATTATTATTATTTATTATTTTATGTTAAGGAAAATAAGTTAAATTAGGTACAATAACATAAATAAATAAATTAATAGCTTAGTTTTTAAAATAATTATTTATATTATTAGCTATTCTATACATTATATATATATATAATTAAATAATGTTAGGATAAAAGTTACGATTATTAAAATATATAAATAGAATACATATGGAAGGTTAATTGTAAGACCAATAGTTATATGAATAATTTCTAAATTACCATGCTAGGTAAATATGAAACAGGAATTATTACTTTATTAATGTTGAAATATTATTAGTTCAAAATTATGGATTAAGTAATATTAAAGTAACTTTATGAGAAAAGTTATTTCCTTCCTCTTGCTTAATTAAAAGAAACAGTTGCCAGCAAACAAGGGGCAACCCTAACTACTTTTCCTTTTCCATAGAAATGGGAAAGAGGAAAAGGCCTGGGTTGTTAAGGAATAGATAGGGAAAAAGAGGAGAAGGCACAGAAGCAAGAGAGGATAGTGCTATGTCTGGTGAGGACAAGATAGCACCAGCACTGCTGTGCGTTATACTGCACCGCTATTAGCGTGCATCACATTGCTGAGGGCAGTGGCCTGCAAGTGAGCTTGGGGGAGAGAATCAAGTCTGAATGACTGATCTCGTGGTTGGGAGGATAACAAGCTTTAAATGAGTTTCTCCATTCTGGAAAGGATCAGAAACTAAGGAAAGAACAGTGCAGGTAAGTAGAATATGATTATAGTATTTACTTAAGAATTCTTTATAAATCTGTAAGGGCTATTGTTTAACTGTAAATGAGAGAGTAATATAAGGTGAGCTGAGTAGTTCATTTATTTCTTTTTATTGATTAAGACTGTCAGGGTAATCCTCAGTTTATAGTAACCATTAGACAAACTCAGAGGATATCAACAGAGAATAACCAGTACTATATTGAATGTAAAACCAAGTAGAAAATAACGTTGTACACTTCATAGCTGTAGAAGCACGGTCAAAGTAAAATATAAAGTACCGCTACTCTGTATAAGCAACATATAAGACAACGAATAGAAGAATGTTCAGCAATATGAAAATAAGATTTCATTGTAATTTGTTAACCAACGTACAGCAACATTAAATTAACTATTCTATAAGTTGTAAATTCCAGAGGGGTTTACTGATCTTATAATGCTTCCAGTGCTCGTACCACGAGGGACAAGTGACTTTGTGTAGCATTATACAGACTTGTGACCAGATAGATTTAACTGAACACATTATATGACCCGAGACAGGGAACCTATTATAGTAATCATGGAAGGATGTAAACGACTTATCTATAAAACCATAAAAACATACATTGCAGATAATCTTTCAACGGAACTCTGTCTCTAGCATCAGTAGGAAAGAATGTATATATATCGTAAAGCCGTGAAAAGATCTCTGTGAAAAAGGAGTCATTTATATAGATATGTATATATCAGGTGCAAGAACCTACAGAGGCATTCCGTAAGAGGAATCAATACCTCGACGGGTAAATAAATACAACCGCAACTGATATTTATGTTCATGACCGTAATACATTGGAACATCTATTAACAGGAAAACAGAAGTGTTTTCTCAATACAAGGCAGCGAATGCTAAACAATGTATAACCCTCGTGAAAACTCATACAACAAAATGAATAACCAATGAAGAGCATAAATAGTCCGCACAAATTGCAGATGCATTAACATTAACGGACCATGCAATATAAAGAGTTAAATTTCATATAAACAGCAGAGTATAATACAGATATAATATCCTTTAGGCTCGGTCGGACCTGGAACTAAATAACACACCCGAACAAATAATATCGGTACAAACATTGTATGAATAAATAGTATGCTGACCGGCTACATCTCTTTGAAAACAAATGAAGGCTCATCATCATACACGGGTTCCTCGAGGAGTCTCGAGTAAGTTCAGGTTACCAATCCCAGACCTAAACTATAACTACCCAGGATTTAACAAAAGAAGACAAAACCCTCAATGACAGAAATCCCCTACCGAGAGCTTCATATCTCGTGCAAGCCATAACGGAGCACAGTAAACTCCTGGCATAAAGAGAAACAATATTCAGGAAACGATTTAGAGCTAAATGAAAACGTAAGGCCATTGGGCTAGGGTAACTCACCTGGAGATACGCAGATTAATTTGAAACCTTGTGAACTCTTATCGCCGAAGATCTTCTCGCCTTGTATCCTGGACAAGCACACATCGCACTCAGTAAATTAATCATATCATGGTAATAAGAGACAAGAAGAAAACTCAGTCACATTTTAAAAAGCAAGAGTTACCTGGAGTCAAACGAAAACTCGGCCATTCAAACGCAAAAGACTATCAGCATCATCCTCGACCGAAGTGGGCCACAATCCCAGTGAAGGAAGCGGGATGTTTCAAGCTGAACCAGAAGCAAATCAAGGTATGCAGTGGTAGAACGACTGAAGAATCCATCATCGGGAGAGTGCGGCTCCACAAGCCACCCATTCAAATGACAGACCAAACCCTAGGTATTCCTTTTTAATCAGGGCAAATCGTTTAACACCGTAGATTTCCAGATTGCAATCCTTGGCGTCCAGTCCATGTATGATCCCGAGGGGGCTACGGGCTTAGCTGTGGCATTTACTGCCACCAGCTACCACTGTTCAATAACCACGGATCGTATTAGAAGAGATATGCGAGGAGGCTAGCTTTCCCCATCCGGACTGCAAGTTGAGCGCCATCCAGCTTAGCAAGTCTCAATCCGAACAGCTAGCATTAAGTTCGAAGGCCAGGTGGTAACGGTAACGCCGAGGTGATATGGCCGTTCCGCCAACTCATGGTTACAATTAATGTGTGAAATATTACCATGATATATTAATATGTGAACTATTATCACGTTATAATAATGTATGAGATATTATCACCTTAAGTTAATAGTTAAATGCTTACGGATCATAATGTGTAAGTTGGTCTGTATGGTAATTAATTTTTTTTTTGTTTTACTGTGTAAGGGTAGTGACATATGGTATCAGAGCTCAGATACAGCACTGTGGCCTCTAGGTAGAACAACAATGACAGACAAGGACACTATATTAAATAAATAGCAAATAGTCATTTCCGATAATACTCTTGAATGTTTCTTTCTGTTGTTGCAATGAAGCACAGGATCCAGGTTTTGAGGACGGAGACATGAGGAGAGCGGATAACACAGCACGACAACCTGTAATGGGGCAGGGTGTACCCGGCCCAGGAAATAACCTAGAACTGTGGGTGCAACTTGGAGAAGAAGCCAGAATTACAAATCAAGCAATCCTAGAGACGGTGCAAGAGCTAAAGAACGAGATGGCTCGACTACGGGAAGACAATGCTCAATTAACGATGGAACAAGAAAGAATCTTGAAGAGTTTGTGTGACAGACAAAATCAATTACCAGTTAATCCTAGTGCAGAACAGCAAAGGATGTCTGAAGAACAGAACCATCACATACCCCCCAAAGGATCGGAGGAGAGGGAGGAACGCTCCGATAATGTAATTGAGCAGCAAACCTCAAAAAGACAAAAGGTAGAATTACAAGGAGAATTCCGCAAGATTAAACCACCACATTTTGACAGAGAACAAGAAGAAGCGGCTAAAGCCTGGATCATTAATATGAACAAGTATTTTCAGCTTTATGAGTATGATAACAATCTTAAAGCACGACTGGCTATTTTTCAATTACAGGAGAAGGCCACCTTATGGTGGGAGGAGGTGAAGATAGTAAAAGGGGTCACCGAGCAGAATATTACATGGGACAATTTTCAAAGGTTCTTTAAGGAGTGATATTTAACGGAACGCTTCTATGATGAAAAGGCGAGAGAATTCGATGATTTGCGATTAGTACAGCAGACTATGGACGAATTCATCACTCACTTTACTTCCTTACTTTGTTACGTGCCATATATAAGGGAAGAAAAGGCAAAGGTCCAGCGATTTGTTAGCAGTTTGCCACCATATATGCGAGAGAGGATTGAGTTTGACAAACCAAAGTCAATGGATGAAGTAATCTGCAAAGCTACAATTTGTTATCAACAAAGTAAACAGAAAGGGGAAGCTGCTAACAACAAATGGAATGAGAAGAAAGGTTTTAAGACAGTTGGAAACAGCAAAGGGAATCGCAGCAATGGAAGTAAGGGAAATGGAAAAGGAGCAAACAGTGGATTTGCACCAAGAACTGCATCTAAGTTTAGAACTACAAATGAGTCCAAAGTCAGCGAACAGCAACCAAGGTTGGACAGTGAGGGTACAGCAAGACCCCCGGTGCAGTGCTGGGGTTCTGGGGGACCTCACTACATTAAAAGTTGTCCACAGCGGAAAGGAACTGAAGAATTGTCCCAAATTCATGAAGCTTCAATAGTTGGCGAGGTTGGTCGTAGTATACCCAGGAAGACTGTCAGGCGGAATATCAGCCAACCATGGTTGAATTCGAAGGTAAAATCTCAAACCTTATCATATCTGTTTTAATTGACCCCGGGGCTACGTTGAGCTATGTGAGCCCAAAGATAGTGGAACGTTGTAGTTTACAATCTGCTAAATTTAAAAATCCTTGACTAGTGCAACTAGCTACCGGAGCCAAGCGACGGGTAACAGCCGAAGTCAACGATTTCTCATTTACCATAGTAGACCAGCCAGTGACAGCTGATTTGAATGTACTCCCTCTCGGCTCCTATGATATCCTAATCGGTATGGACTGGTTAGAAAAACACTGGTCATTAGTTGATTGCAAAACCAAAATTATTTACTACAGAGATCTGCAAGGGAACAGAAAAGAAATGCAAGGAATTAAGCAACCAGTGCAGGTTCGCCCGATAACTACAAACCAACTGATAAAATGCATACAGAAGGGGTGTCAGGTCTACGCCATTCAAGTGGAATATGCGAATTCCAAGGATAAATCAGCTTCTTTGAACAGTATTCCTATAATACAAGAATTTACAGATGTATTTCCAGAGGAAATTCCTGGACTACCGCCGCGAAGAAATATAGATTTTACCATTGAGCTGGTACCCGGAGCTGCACCAGTATCACGAGCACCCTACAGAATGAGTATACCTGAGCTGACAGAATTGAAAATGCAGTTGCAAGTGTTACTAGACAAGGAGTACATTGGCCGTAGTGTGTCTCCATGGGGAGCTCCAGTTTTATTTGTCAAGAAAAAGGATGGTACTCTCCGGATGTGTATTGATTACAGACAATTGAATAAGTTGACCATCAAAAATAAGTATCCTTTACCCTGGATCGATGAATTGTTCGATCAAGTGAAAGGCGCAACAGTGTTCTCCAAGATCGATTTGCGATCAGGATATCATCAAATCCGAATTAAAGACGAGGACATCGCTAAAACGGCCTTTAGAACGAGGTATGGACATTACGAATTTGTGGTTTTGCCGTTTGGGCTAACCAACGCCCCTGCAACTTTCATGTGTTTAATGAACAGCATTTTCCATCCATACTTGGATCGGTTTGTGCTGATATTCATTGATGACATATTAATATATTCACGCACCATCGAAGAACATTATGAACATCTCCGAATGGTATTACAGGCCCTTCGAGAGCACCAGTTGTACGCGAAATTTAGTAAGTGTGACTTCTTTAAGGAGGAAATCCAATATTTGGGTCACGTGATCACAAAGGATGGAATTGCAGTAGATCCGGAAAAGATAAAGGCCATAATGGAATGGCCTGTGCCAAAAGATGTAGTGGACGTCCGATCTTTCATGGGATTGGTTGGGTATTATAGGAGATTGGTGGAAGGTTTCTCAAAAGTAGCTTTCCCCATTACCTCATTACAGAAGAAAGGAAAGGCATTCCATTGGACCCCAAATTGCCAGAAAAGTTTCGAGCAACTGAAACATCTGCTCACCACGACACCTATTCTGAGTATAGCAGATCCTAATAAGGATTATGTGGTCTGCACAGATGCAAGTAAGGAAGGATTGGGAGGAGTCTTAATGCAAGAAGGCAGGGTAATTGCTTACGAATCACGTAAATTAAAAGAACATGAACAGAGATATTCCACTTATGACTTGGAACTGGCTGCTGTTATACATGCTCTGAAGATGTGGCGGCATTATCTTATGGTCAGGAAATTTCTAGTGCTCACCGACCACCATAGTTTGATCAACTATTTCAGCCAGCCTACTTTAAATGCTAGGCAAGCACGGTGGATGGACTTTTTAAGCGGTTTCGACTTTGATATAAAACATTTGCAAGGGAAAGCGAATAGAGTGGCAGACGGTTTAAGCAGGAAAATACAAAGTTTGTATGAAGTTTCCATTAGTGGATGGAAAAACCCCTTTCTAGACATAATAAAGGAAATTTTAGACCAAGATACAGAATATCAGCAGCTAAAACAGCAAATACAGCAATCTGCTAGAGGGGACAGTCAACAAGAATATACGGTAGATGATGCTAGATTAATCTACTTCAAGCAAAGGATATATGTGCCCAATCAAAGTAGAATTAAAAATCTGATTATGGACAAGTTCCACATCAGCCATTATGCTGGCCACCCGGGTTATCAAAAGATGATAACAGCAATCCGGAAAGAATATTTCTGGCCAGGAATGAAGAGGAATATTGTGGAATACTTGGCACGGTGCTTAGAGTGTCAGCAAATTAAAGCCGAACATCAGCATCCAGCAGGACTGTTACAACCCTTACCCATTCCAGAATGGAAATGGGAAATAATCTCCATGGATTTTATTACGGGATTACCTAGAACAAAGAAAAACAATGATTCCATTATGGTAGTAGTGGAAAAATTAAGTAAGGCTGCACATTTCATACCGGTGCAATCTACATACAGAGCTGCACAAATCGCTCACATTTTTATGTAGAATGTGTTCAGATTGCATGGCCTTCCAAAAACAATAATTTCCGATCGTGATGTGAAGTTCACATCAGCTTTTTGGAAGACACTGTTTACTGATTTAGGAACTCAGCTGAATTTTAGCACAGCATGCCATCCGCAAACTGATGGGCAGACGGAACGAGTGAACCAAGTGGTAGAAGATATGCTAAGGGCTTATGTTATGCAACAACCCACACGATGGGAAGAATATCTACATTTGGTGGAATTTGCGTATAACAATGGGTATCACACCTCAACGCAAATGAGTCCATTTGAGGTTATGTATGGCCGAAAATGCCATACACCCTCCAGCTGGGGAGGGCCTGAGGATAAATTAAGTCTAGGACCTGAAATGCTTAAAGAGATGGAAGACATGGTAAAGAGAGTGCGTGTTAATTTGAAGGCGGCTTAGGATAGACAAAAGAATTTCGCTGATCAGAAAAGAAGATTTAAGGAGTATCAGGTTGGGGATCATGTGTATATTCGAATTCAGGCCAAAAGAAGTACCTTGTAGTGGACTGGTTGCGCTAAATAGGCACCCAGATATTGATGACCCTTTCAGATTTTGGCAAGGGTCAGACCAGTGGCATACCAGCTGGCTTTGCCAAGTCACGTCCGGGTCCATAACGTATTCCATGTTTCAGCCCTAAAGAAGTATGTGTATGACCCTAAGCATATAATCTGATGGCAGGATATGCAGGTGGGGTTATTGTTACAATAAAAGTTCAACAAGAATTCTATTTGAAAGGAAACTAATTCGGAAATTGTGTAATGCAGGTCGAACCGGAAGGAGAAGTGCTGGTCGAGCCGCTGAGCATTCTCGACCAGAGAGAAGTGCAGCTACGAAAATGAGTTATTACCCAAGTTAAGGTACAATGGCAGCATTTTGGGCCTGAGGAGGCCACTTGGGAAGACAAAGAATTGATGAAGAAGACATATCCAGACCTGTTCATGACTGTAAGACACCGAGACGGTGTCCAATCTCAGGGGGAGGAGATGTAATGACCAAACAGTTATATGAATAATTTTCTAAATTACCATGCTAGGTAAATATGAAACAAGAATTATTACTTTATTAATGTTGAAATATTATTAGTTCAAAATTATGGATTAAGTAATATTGTAAATAACTTTATGAGAAAAGTTATTTCCTTCCTCTTGCTTAATTAAAAGAAACAGTTGCCAGCAAACAAGGGGCAACCCTAACTACTTTTCCTTTTCCATAGAAATGGGAAAGAGGAAAAGGCCTGGGTTGTTAAGGAACAGACAGGGAAAAAGAGGAGAAGGCACAAAAGCAAGAGAGGATAGTGCTATGTCTGGTGAGGACCAGATAGCACCAGCACTGCTGTGCGTTATACTGCACCGCTATTAGCGTGCATCACATTGCCGAGGGCAGTGGCCTGCAAGTGAGCTTGGGGGAGAGAATCAAGTCTGAATGACTGATCTCGTGGTTGGGAGGATGACAAGCTTTAAATGAGTTTCTCCATTCTAGAAAGGATCAGAAACTAAGGAAAGAACAGTGCAGGTAAGTAGAATATGATTATAGTATTTACTTAAGAATTCTTTATAAAACTGTAAGGGCTATTGTTTAACTGTAAATGAGAGAGTTATATAAGGTGAACTGAGTAGTTCATTTATTTCTTTTTATTGATTAAGACTGACAGGGTAATACTCAGTTTATAGTAACCATTAGATAAACTCAGAGGATATCAACAGAGAATAACCAGTACTATATTTAATGTAAAACCAAGTAGAAAATAACGTTGTACACTTCATAGCTATAGAAGCACAGTCAAAGTAAAATATAAAGTACTGCTACTCTATATAAGCAACATATAAGACAACGAACAGAAGAATGTTCAGCAATATGAAAACAAGATTTCATTGTAAGTTGTTAACCAACGTACAACAACATTAAATTAACTATTCTATAAGTTGTAAATTCCAGAGGGGTTTACTGATCTTATAATGCTTCCAGCGCTCGTACCACGAGGGACAAGTGACTGTGTGTAGCATTATACAGACTTGTAACCAGATAGATTTAACTAAACACATTATATGACCCGAGACTGGGAACCTATTATAGTAATCATGGAAGGATGTAAACGACTTATCTATAAAACCATAAGAACATACATTGTAGATAATTTCTTAATTGAACTCTGTCTCTAGAATTAGTAGGAAAGAATGTATATATATCGTAAAGCCGTGAACAGATCTCTGTGAAAAAGGAGTCATTTATATAGATATGTATATATCAGGTGCAAGAACCTACGGAGGCATTCTGTAAGAGGAATCGATACCTCGACGGGTAAATAACTACAACTGCAACTGATATTTATGTTCATGACCGCAATACATTGGAACATCTATTAACAGGAAAACAGAAGTGTTTTCTCAATACAAGGCAGCGAATGCTAAACAATGTATAACCCTCGTGAAAACTCATACAACAAAACGAATAACCAGTGAAGAGCATAAATAGTCCGCACAAATTCCAGACGCATTAACATTAATGGACCATGCAATATAAAGAGTTAAATTTCATATAAACAGCAGAGTATAATACAGATATAATATCATTTAGGCTCGGCCGGACCTGGAACTAAATAACACACCCGAACAAATAATATCAGTACAAACATTGTATGAATAAATAGTATGTCGACCGGATACATCTCTTTGAAAACAAATGAAGGCTCATCATCATACACGGGTTCCTCGAAGAGTCTCGAGTAAGTTCAGGTTACCAATCCCAGACCTAAACTATAACTACCCAGGATTTAACAAAAGAAGACAAAACCCTCAATGACAGAAATCCCCTGCCGAGAGCTTCATATCTCGTGTAAGCCATAACGGAGCACAGTAAACTCCTGGCATAAAGAGAAATAATATTCAGGAAACGATTTTGAGCTAAATGAAAACGTAAGGCCGTTGGGCTAGGGTAACTCACCTGGAGATACGCAGATTAATTTGAAACCCTGTGAACTCTTATCGCGGCAGATCTTCTCGCCTTGTATCCTGGACAAGCACACATCGCACTGAGTAAATTAATCATATCATGGTAATAAGAGAAAAGAAGAAAACTCAGTCACATTTTAAAAAGCAAGAGTTACCTGGAGTCGAACGAAAACTCGGCCATTCAAACGCAAAAGACTATCAGCATCATCCTCGACCGAAGTGGGCCGCAATCCCAGTGAAGGAAGCGGGATGTTTCAAGCTGAACCAGAAGCAAATCAAGGTATGCAGTGGTAGAACGACTGAAGAATCCATCATCGGGAGAGTGCGGCTCCACAAGCCACCCATTCAAATGACAGACCAAACCCTAGGTATTCCTTTTTAATCAGGGCAAATCGTTTAACATTGTAGATTTCCAGATTGCAATCCTCGGCGTCCATTCCATGTATGATCCCGAGGGGGCTACGCGCTTAGCTGTGGCATTTACTGCCACCAGCTACCATTGTTCAATAACCTCGGATCGTATTAGAAGAGATATGCGAGGAGGCCAGTTGTTCCCATCCGAACTGCAAGTTGAGCGCCATCCAGCTTAGCAAGTCTCAATCTGAACAACTAGTATTAAGTTTGAAGGCCAGGTGGTAACGGTAACGCCGAGGTGATATGGCCGTTCCGCCAACTCATGGTTACAATTAATGTGTGAAATATTACCACGATATATTAATATGTGAAATATTATCACGTTATAATAATGTATGAGATATTATCACCTTAAGTTAATAGTTAAATGCTTACGGATGATAATGTGTAAGTTGGTCTGTATGGTAATTAATTTTTTTTTTTGTTTTACTATGTAAGGGTAGTGACATTAATATATTTGTTTATTAAATATTTCATATATATATATTAATATTATATATATAAATAATAATGGTTGGTTGTTTAGAAAAGAATTAAAATAATAAAAAGGTAGTTTGTTTATTTATATATATATAGTATATATAATAATAGGTTTCTTGAAGGTTAAAGGATTAATAAAAATATATAATATTAATTATTTAAAAGTTTAAAGTTAATTTGTTAAATTATTTTATTAATAATAAATAATATTAAATATTAATAATAATTTATTCATTATTTATATATAACTAATTAATTAAATAAAAACATTGAATTAAAAGTTTGTAATGAACACTTTATGGATAAGCGTAGTGGCGGAGGAGTTGTCGGGAAAGTTATGGAACCCCGAAAGTTATGGAAATTCCAGTCATATTTAAGAAAATCTGGGAAGGACATTTCTAAATCCAAATTATAGTTGTTAAACTTCAAAATTTTAGGTGTCATAGACATTTTTGATGGTGTTGAATCCATTTCCACCATCAAAAACACGATTCAAACATTGCCTCTACAAGATTTTTTGAAACTTTTTTGCCCGGATTCTGGCCACTTTTGACCATCCGGACAATTCCTCCGCCTAATTACGATATTTCTATTCACTATTTCTACAAGTCACACATTGCAATATCATCGATACATAATATAACATAATATTAGCAAATATAAATTTTAATAAGTTATAAAAATAATTATTTCCATTAATTAGTAGTAAATATATATTTAACGATTTTAATAAAAATCCTGATTTATATTTATAAAATTTCAACAGAAAGTGTTTTATTATATTTAATTAATAATTTTAATTTTAAATAATAATTTTTTTTCTATCTTTATTAATTGTTTCCTATTAATGTTTTTTATTAATTAATTATTTTTTTGGATTTATTTTGCTTTTCTATAAATATAGAGTTAATTTTTCCTTATATTTATGTTTTAATCTACTTTTAACTATTATTTAATTCCTTTATTATTCCTCTTTCAGTCTTCATTTTCAATATTTTTAATTGGATATGATGTTTTTTATTTTATTAGATATTGGTTATATATATATATTATATATATACATAGAAGAGATTGGTTTTAATATATGGGGTATTTTTTAATTAATATTACGAAGTTTTATTATTTTATTTATAATTGTTTTTGTATTTCTTTTATAAATAATAAATAATAATAATATCTATTTTTATGGTCACAGCCAAGCCAGACACCAAATTGGTGTATAAGACTCCCTTGTTTGTGGGACAAGGGACCCATCTCTGCACAACGATTTGACTGTTTAGTCTACGAAGGCATACATACTCTACCCCCCTTTGGTTTTGAACCTGTGACCTCTTAGGAGGAAACACATGCTCTTAAAACATGCTCTTTATTGAGCTTTGTATAATTTTTTATTTGTATTTTTTCTTTATTTATTTTTTAATGTTTTATTTACGATTGAGTATTAAATATTTATTGTGTTTTCTTTCCCTATTTTTATTTAAAATATTTTTATAATTATTTTATTAATTTTTATTTATTAGAGGATTTTAATTTGTATGTATATAGTTATTTTAGAAATTTTTTTATTAATCTGTTATTGATTTTAAGGTCGAGGAACCATTTAAATGTGGCTTACTTCAAAGATAAAGATGAGGATGAACCATATCAGATTTTGGTTCCAATGGTGAACCGAAACTAATGATATGGATTAATGTGAAAGACATTCTGAATAATGATATAGATGATAAAAGTATCCTGAATATAGATATATAGTATATATTTATATTTTCATTTCTTATTTTCACTAGGTAATTTTATTTTGATTATTTTTAATTTGTTTTTATATATGAATTAATGATATCATTTTTCGTTAAGTAAGTCATTCATCTATGACCATTTTCAACAGAGGTAGTTGTAACTCACTAATTTCTCATGACTTTTGAGTAGTCCACTTAGCACTCATGCTAATTTCTCATGATTTTTTAACAATCCACTTAGCATTTGTTTCATCGGGTGATGCTCAGAAAGTCGTTCATCTATAACTATTTTCATGAGAGGTAATTGTAACTAACTAATTTCTCATGATTTTTGAATAGTCTACTTAGCACTCATGCTAATTTCTCATGATTTTTGAATAGTCCACTTGGAACTCATGCTAACTTCTCATGATTTTTGAGTATTCCACTTAGAACTCATGCTAATTTCTCATGATTTTTGAATAATCCAATTAGCACTCATTGCATCAGGGGGTGCTCACAGGGGTGAAGAAGTGGGATTGAAACTAGTGAAATGAATCACATAATGTGGGGTGAAGAAGTGCGATTGAAACTAATGAAATGAATCACAAAAAGTGGGATTGAAACTAATGAAATCATTCACATAACGTCATATGATGTGAAGTGGGATTGAAACTAGTGACATGAATCACATAATGTGCACTCATTGCATCGGGTGGTGATGCAAAGTCAGATTGAAACTAGTGAAATGAATCACATAATGTGCACTAATTGCATCAGGTGGTGATGCGAAGTGGGATTGAAACTAGTGAAATGAGTCACATAATGGGCACTCATTGCATTGGGTGGTGATGTGAAATGGTATTGAAACCAGTGAAATGAATCACACAATGTGCACTCATTGCATCGGGTGATGCTCACAGGGGTGAAGAAGTGGGATTGAAACTATTGAAATGAATCACATAACATCAATCATCACTTCTGGGGCTTGCACCTAGTAACTAGGACTTCCTAAGAGGTCACCAATCCAAGATCACCTCTCGCTCAAGTGTGCTTAACTGTGGAATTTTTTCCCACAATCAAGTGCACTTAGCTTGCTACCTCATTCACAAGCTAAGTGGGCTTGATTGTGGGGGAAATTTCATAGTTAAGTGTGCTTGAACGAGAGGTGATCTGGGATGGGTGACCTCCGGGGAAGTCCTCGTTACTGGGTGCAAGCCTCGGATGTGATGATTGACGCTATGTGATTCATTTCACTAGTTTCAATCCCACTTCTTCACCCCTTTGATCATCACCCAATGTAATGCGTGCCAAATGGACTATTCAAAATCAAGAGAAATTAGTCAGTTACAACTACCTCTCATGAAAATGGTCATAGATAAATCAATTACTTAACACAGCTAAATCCCAAAAAATGATATCTAATGAATTAATGATTATATTTTCGTCGGGATTTGAAAATTTCTTTATTTTTATTTTTTTTCTTTATATTCATTACTGGTTACAAACTTGTTTAATAATTAATTAGCTTTTGACCATTTTATTTATAGCTGAATTTTTAGTGTTAGTTAATTTTAATTGTTATAATCTACCCGCTATGAATTAATTTTATCTTCATCTCTTTATTATTATTTGGTGTTATGATCAAACTGTCCATCTTAATCTTGATGATGAGCTACAATGTGTGGCTTGAAACAGTAGGCACAACAATTTGAATGTGATATCTTACCAAAATACTTTCTTGAATTCAAGATGAAACACATAAGCCTAAATTAAAAATAAATAAATAAATAAATAAAAAGATTAAAAAAAATGATAGCCACCGTATTCACGAAAAGAAAACTTATATTAATTATACAAAATAAATGATGGTGATGATTAACATCCACTGGGACTGATGAGGTTTATCCAACCTTAAGAAAAGAAATAATTTGATACTTTTCAAAATTTTATTTCTATAATCAAATAGAAGGGAGAGGAGTGTTCTGAGATTACTATAGATATCCTAGCTGAACAAGTCAAGAAGGTTGGAAGTTTGGAAGATGTTTTAGAAATTACAATGGATGTCAATGAGGGTCAGACAATCCAATTCTCTTAGTGTGACAAAACTAACAAATTCTTTCTCCCCAAGTTATTTTGGTGACATATCGATGCCCAATTTCACTTTGAAGCTCATGAGACTTTGTTATTTTCTTCACAATGTTCATCTTTTTCTTAGCAGTAGTCAAGACAAAGAGATAATTTTGTTTGGAGAGAGAGGGGTTGATAACCTTCTTATAGTACCTTAGCTTTATTTTCCCTCAAGATACTTATCATTCCAGAATTTGTCCTTAAATTTGGAAGTGATAGTTTTTTTAATATCATCTCTATTATCTAAGACGATCTCCTCCTTTACTTCCAATAGTTGAGCCATGCCTGGGCATCCTTGTACGAACCCTACTTGAGCTAAAGGTGGGGTTTTTGGCTAAAGTTAGAAGAAAATTTGGGGAACCTCTTTCATTTCATGTTGTAAATATTCTTCTTATACATCAGATAACAAAACATAGCCATGATTTCAATGGGGGGAAGACTAGCTTCAGTCAAGAGCATAGAATAGCTAGTATTAGCTTTAATCTTGAGGTTGTAGGTTATAATTTTGTTTGGATCATCTTGATCATCCTCCACTATTCTCTAGAGATATTTCAACCCCAGACTTCACATACAAATAAAATAATAGGGTTGATGAGAGTCTCAAAGATGAAATTATATTACCCGAAAACTAGAGATCAATCATATTATTGTTTTTTTCAAGCTCATAATATGCTTCCTAGTCCCCAATAATCATTTTCTCAAAGCTATAATTCCAATTGAGTTGATGATTAATGTAAATACCTAAGTATTTTCTTGAAGAAACTTTATCTAAGAAATTTTTATCACAGATGAAATTATCACGGTTTCTTTTTGGATTTAATTATCATGACTTTTGTCTTATCAATATTAACAATCAGACCCATCTTAGAGCAATAATCATCGAGGATTTTAAGTTGTTTGTCAAGATCCTCATGGCTTCTGGACACAAGAATAATATCGTTAGCATAAAGGAAAAGAGTAATGACTATACCGGCGTGCTTAGTGCTAGGGAATCCCATAGCTTCTAGACAATATATAATCTTATCAATGTAAATGAAAAAAAGTGTTGGGGGATAAGGGACATCCTTAATATCGATATTGCATTTAATTTCTTTAGACCAACCTTTATTGGTATTAAGCTTGCCGAAAACATTATAATATATACAAATCACAACCCTCAACTCAAGAGGAACCATTATCTCTTTGAGTTGTTGCCATAGCTTATCTCATGTTACCATGTCGAAACCTTTTTTAAAGTCAATAAAACAACATAATAGATCAGGCTTACTATTGCAGCATTCCTCGATAATGATTCTAAGAGTGACAAGATGGTCAATATTTGAGTGATGCCTTCTAAATCTAGCTTCCCCTTTAGCCATTTTGTCATCGTTTTAAAGCCATACACTAATCCTTTTTTCCAGAATCAATCCATAAAGTATGGCTAAGATGTGGCTAATCATAATTGTCACATAGTTAGAGGGAATGTTTGTGTCCCCATTTTTAATGATAGGAATAATCATACTTTATGTCCAAGTCTTAAGGAATCCATGTTTTATGGCCAAATTGAGAATTTTGTGAATATGGGGAGTGAGGATAGACCTTCCCATCTTGAAAATTTTGGCTCAGTGGCCCTCAATCTCCCTTACCTTCCCATTGGTGATTTTCTTAATCCGAAACTAAATGTCTTCCAAAGAGAAAATATCCTCCTCTATAGTAGTATTTGTGATTCTTTTCATGGTGTCATGAGAGTCATAGAGATTCTTAAGATAATTATCCCAATTATCCAAGGGGATCATCTTAATTTTCTTTATTTTACCAACAAGTATATTCCTCCAAAAGTTAAAAGTTTCAAGGCTCAACTTTATAAATGTGAAGAAAATACTCTTGCCTCTTATTAACATAGGATAGTTTCTTATTTTTTATAAGAGATTTGTACATACTTATTTTATCAAACTTTGTGGTCTCATTAGGAGCATCTCTTATCACTTTATGGGATCTTTTACAGTCATTATCATACGATGGGTTTGAAGTTATATTGTTATTTTTATATGATACTTCAATAGAGAATTTATTAATGGTGGTGGAAATGGTTGTAGTGAAATCATGGTAGGCGATATGAATGTTACTGTTATGTGTTAGGTAACTGAGGTTCCTCTTTCAATGTTGTAAGAAGAGGTCACTTTTACTCTTGTTAAAATGAATTTGTTTGTGACATTCACAATTCTTTTTCACATGGTTGGTGTGAATGTCAAGCTTGATGGTTAGAGACGAGGGTTTTTTGTCAAAATCGGGCTCGTGGTAATTTAGGATGTGAATCTTAACTATACAGTTGGGGATATGGATGTCAAATATAACATAATTGACAACACTACTTCCCAAACCAAGAATACAAGTCATCTAATGAGAGGTAGGCCATTTAATAATCCCATTACAAACAATCAAGTCTTATAAACTACGAAGTTTGATAAGCTTGATACCAAACAGGTTCTTGGTGGTGCCCTTAGAATATATTTTGAATCTTGTAGCTGGTCAAAATCTTCATCGAGCCATAGGGAGTTCAAGTTAGAGTTATTTCTTAGGAGAGTATCTTTGTTAGTAGCAGCTCCAACGTTGAAGTCTCCAAGAAGAAGGATATCACCTTCACTTTGAATATTATGGATACCTTGTTCTAAAGTGTTGAAGGGGAAATTCTTATCCAAATTTTTTTTCTTATAGGAGGTACAGTTGATAGGGGTAAAATAGGAAATTGCAACAAAAATCTTATTGGTGCTAGAATATTATTTTTTGATCCACATGTACTAATTGAGGGGGTCTATCTTATGAAGCCAAATGTGAGAAGAAATATTTTATTTTATATAATATCATATACCACCAAAACCTCTACTGGAGTATTTTTCGTTCCATGTCGAATAGAGAATGAAGACATCCATGTGCGGGACCCTAGATTCATTGCACTCCCAAGTTTTAATTAAGAAAATAAGTTCGATTTCATTTGGTATCCAACTAGACATAGGCCCTTTATGCCATGGGAAACCACGATAGTTCCAGAAAAGGAATCAGAGTGTTCTTAATTCCTATTTATAAGTACTATTTTGTATTCTCTTCCTAATAAGAGATTTTCAATTTCTAATGATTTCCCCTTTCCATTCCCTTCTTTCCTACATTACCTTTTGGACTTATTTTCTTAATTCATCTTGATCTTCGGGGATGAGATCTTCATTTATAAAGATTCTTGATCCTTTCAAGATTGGGGATTTACCAAGGATATCTACTTTATGTTCATTGCAATTTAC